>JAMKQA010035013.1:0-11352 GCA_024699735.1 Posidonia australis | reverse complement strand
AGGCACGGATCACACATGCATCATTGCATCCTGTTTGCTTTCTGCCTTTTTTTGGTGTTTTCTTGGTTTTCCTCGTCTTTCCATTAAAAGACTAGGTGGCGAATCCTTTCCTTATCCTTTTGTCTTCCCTTTGGTGTTTCCGAGTTTTGTCTCTTTCTCTGGATTCACCATTTTCGCCGTGACTATATCGGACCTCCCAGTGTGTTCCCGCACACCGGAGTCAGGTTTTGGTGAACCGCGCCCAGGGGTTCCACCGGCATGGTCATAGTGTCGATGCTAGTAGAGGGTACAACTCCATGCTACTGCAAGAGACGAGGCCACTAACGCACCACTCGTTCACTGCCTGAGCTTTGGCCAGGATTTAGAGCGTGGACCTTACTTTCTGACCTGAGTCAAAACCCAAACCCATGAGTGCGTCCCATGTGGTCAGCCCTATGTGGGACATGCATGGTGAGAGAGAGCATGTTAGTAGCATTCATGTGCATGTGTGCCATTCAAGCCACCCTAACAAAAAATTGCATAGCTAACTTGTTTCCTTGTGTTGTCTTTTCTTCATTCTTTTCTCTCTGTCTTTTCTACTGACACTTAGGGTTTCCTTTCCTTTTTGTCAGGAATTGAGTTCTTTGCGAGTTCCTAGGTCTGAGCCTGGGAGTTCCTTTCTGTGACCTTGTTCTTCAGGTATTGTTCTCGACTGTCTGATCTCGAGCTTTCGTCGCTTTCGACGATAGCTCCTCGTAGGCGTCGTCCTTTTATTTGCAATGGCAGCCTCGTCCTTACCCGTTCGCGGTCCCTCATGGCCCAACGAGCTTCTGAGACTTCTACACCTGTTGCTCTGGAGGGGTTTCCTACTGCTGCCCCTCCTCATTCCCTTGCCTTGACATCATTTACTGCTTCATCGTTCCATGGTGGCTTCTTCCCAGCACCCGGGGCTCCTCCTCGTCCGGTTTTGGGACATTGGCACACCTTCATCGGTCTGGAGCCCGCAACGGAGGCGGTTACTGTAACAGCTTCTAGGGTATCTAATCTGACAGTGCCCTATCCTTCTGTTGATCCTCATTCACTGGACACTCAGTTTGCTGCGATTGTCTCTTCGTTAGGGATCCAGCTTACATCCTCTTTAAACTTCCAGCCCCCTTTGACATCCTAGTCGCTTGTTGTTCCAACCCTCGATACTGCTACCGATGGTTCCGCCACCGTTCAGTCTCAGCAGCTTATGGCCCTTGCTTAAAAGCTGTAGAGCATGGCCTTCTCCTTGGATCCCACCCTGACTGTGCCTGTCTGTTTTGTTCCCGAGGATCCTGTTTTGCCTGCTCAGGCTGTTCATGCAACACCTGTCACTTCGCCTCTGCAGCTGTCGCCACAGCTTCCTGCTGTTTCGACAATGGGCATAGCCACTCTACCAGTAGCTTTATATCCACAGCATGCACATCATCTTCCTCTGGCATCTGGTGGTCAGCCTCTTGGGCTGGCGGGAGTTCATCGGCCTCCGAACCCGACCATACCGGTTCAGCAGTTGTTGCTCCCACACACAGCTACATGCACCACATAGCATAACATCTCTTTACCCGAGCATCAGGTTCAGGCATCTGCATACACTCCACCACTAGCACACACGCACGTGTACGCTGGTCATCACGCCATAGCACCAAGTGGCGAGATGATAGATCTGGAGGAGCATATGGGTGCTTTGGATACAGCGTACGTGAAACCTGCCCTTGCTGCTCACTCGATATCAGCAGCAACGCCTAATGCACTTTGCGCCAGGATGAACGACTTGGAGAAAGCTCTGCGAAAAGTGCAGGGCAGGGACTGCCAGTCTTTCTCATTCCAGGACCTCTGCTACTTTCCAGAGGCGATTCTCCCACCGAACTTCCATATCCCAGAATTCGAGAAGTACAACGGGAAAGGCTACCCGATTTCGCATCTGAGGGCGTACTGTGGCGATCTCGCTCAGCTCTAGGCTGACGAGCGACTTCTTATTTCCCTTTTCTAGAAGAGTCTCACCGATCCAGCTCTGAAGTGGTTCACATCATTGGATATGGCCACCATCTGGACTTGGAATGATCTGAGTCAAGCTTTTCTAGAGTGGTACTCCTTTAATCTCAACATGGTCCCAAAGTGCGTGGACCTAGTCGCAACAAGGCAAAAGCCCCACGAGCTGTTCGGGGAGTACGTCGGGCACTAGCGAGCCCTCACTTCTCAAGTGTGCGATTGACCCTCTAACGAGGAGTCTATCGAAATCATTATTCGAGGAGCGTAGCCAGCCACTAGGGCCCTGCTTAGCATTCAGCTTGTCACCACTTTCTCTACCTTGATTAAAGCTGGCACTCGCGTAGAAGGTTCACTCAATAGTGGAAGTTTCCCTACGCTTGCAGCATTTGCCAAGTAGACGATGGCTTCTGGCGGATCTAGTAACACTAACAATGGCCACAATGGACCTAACACTAGATTTGGCTGGAAGAAGGAGTCCGCTAGGAATGCTGTGGCGTATGTGGGAGCTCCTGCTATGCCAGTAAATGTGGTGAACCCGCCAGCTCGTAATCAGGTCATTTATGCACCTACACCTAGGGCACCACACACCTCACAGATCACAACCACCACTGAACTGGTCTACTAGCCAACACTGGCGAGGCAAGGGCGTTATCTGGGACCGAGGCTGTCATCATGACCTGAGAGAGACTTCACACCTCTGGTCGAGCCGCTAAGTGTTATATTTCCCAAGGTGGCGTCATTACTGAAGCTTCCATAAATTTGCCCACCGCCAAACCCAATTCCACCGTGGTTTAAGGCGGATTTGTTCTGCAATTACCATAGAGTCGCCGGGCACTCTATAGATAATTGCTACACCCTCCAGAATGCTATTCAGAATCTGATTGACCACAAGGCAATCACCATCAACACACAGGAGGCAGAACCTAGGCCCGCTGCACGAACACTACACGCATTTGCATCCACATTAGGCAACATAGTCAACCAACCCCTGCCTGAGCACGCACCAGGAACATCAGGAGTCCATTCCCTTTCTTCAGATGAGGTCGAACCTTTTGATCATTCTCACCTCATCCATGATGTTTCTGAGCCCATTTCTTATCAACTGAGTCAATCTTTCCTTCATAGTGTCATTCTTCTGAGAACATGATTCAGTTGACTGCTCGACCGAGGCGTGTGGTTGTCAGACCCACCGTGCAATCCGCCCCACCAACAGTATGTTTGTTAGCTAGACCCAGTCAAAACCTGGCCCACCAAATGCTAGAACCCTCTTTGCCAGCACCAATCCCTATAGAGTTAAGAGCCCGTGCTCTTGTGGTTATCAACCTGACATAGGACACCCACCGCATGCCCTACAATTACACCACCGAAATGTGCGCAAAGGTAACGTGGTTGGGAAGGGTATACAAGGCCTCAGCTCCAGCAAACAAGACTAGTCAGCCCATGGCCTCATCTACCCAAGTTAGAGCCAACATTCTTGATCCAAACCATGGAGAGACACCACTAGAGCTAATCCTACCACCAGAACCGATCCTCTAGCTGTCGACATTACCGCCTAGCTGAAGAAAATTAAGGTAGATATTTTCATCTGGGACCTTATCCACACCACGGCTGAACATAGAGAAGCATTTCTCCGAGTCTTCCAGGCTGCCCATGTTTCCTCAACAATACAACCCTCAGCCTTGGAAAACATGGTGGGAATGATAGTTGCACCTGAGGTCATCTCCTTCTCCAGCTCTTAGCTTCCTCCGGCGGGGATAAATCATAATCAGCCCCTATTCATTGCGGTGCAGTACCAGAGTTTCCGCATTCCACTTACACTGGTTGATAATGGTGCTGGTTTGAACGTTTTCCCTTTGCGAATTGCAAGTCAGGTGGGCTTCAAATCGGAGGACATTACTCCAGCTATAAAAGGAATGACGGCCTTTGATAACACGCACCATGATGCTTTAGGGATTCTAGTTATTCCTCTGATCATTGGTCCTGCCCGTTTCGAGGTTGAGTTCTATGTTGTCAACCTCGAACCGTCCTTCGATCTCCTGCTTGGGCTCCCTTGGCTCCACAAGCAGCAGGTCATCCCCTCAACCCTCCATTGCATGATCAAATTCCGCTGGAACAATGACATCGTCGTTGTAATGGCGGAAAACCTCGAAAAGGAGAAGGTTGAGGCGGTTTCTTCAGTCTCTTCCCATACTGGCCACTTTGATTCTAGACCCTTTGATGTACTCTACCGTGTCGACCATTTTGAACCGGTCAATTTTATTCTGATTCTTGAGTGTGCCAGTCATTTGGTCGCTTTTGGCAATCCCATTTCGATGGTCGAGAATTTATGTCAGAGATGGGGGTATGACAAAGGAGCACCTCTTGGGCGGAATGGCTAGGGAATCGCAGAACCAATTGTCGTGGAGAGAATACGTGAGTTTGAAGGATTGGGATACGAGCGCAAGCTGCAAGACGGATGCGCAAGCTGCAAGACGTAAGTTCCGAAGGCTCATCATTCCTCGAGATTTAAGCATTTTTGTTAGTGCGGGATTGCTGGATCCTAATCAGACATTCATGTTTGCAGAATCTGAGTCGGTCAGTATACCAGAATGGGTGTGCGTGGAGGACTATTATTCGAAAGAGGAGGTTAGGGATTCTGGATCACCTGGGTCCTCAGAGATAGCCATGTTAGCACTACCGCCTTCAAAGTCAGTGGGGGATCTGTCGGTTAATTCAGCTGTAGTAGGGGGCGCATCAGGGATAGAATCAGAGGCAACTACTCCAGAGCAGCAGACAGTGGTGAGAAGGATACAACCACAACAAGCATTTGAGACCACCAGCACTTACTTTGTGGATTCCCCTTCCGATGAAGAGGAGGGAGATGCCATGGTGGCCCAAGTGGATAACATGCTCAACGATTTAGAGGTCTTATTTCAGGAGTAGTTATCAGTGCTGGATGAGGATGTGTAGGATGACATTAGGCGCAGGAAAGGGAAAGCAGCAATGACAGAGGACAAGGGAGAATCAGCAGCAACACTAGGTCAATCTGCAATCATGACCCTTGAAGAAAACAAATCATGAGACGCTAGACCAGAGGAGTCCATCTCCTATCAGCCGAGAGGTGGGTCTAGGTGGCATTACCAAACTTGGCCCCACTTGAGCAGTGGGGTCCAAAAAAAAAAAATCCTGAGTTAGGCTCAGGAGGGAACCCAGGCAGCAGCACTCACATCGGTCAAATAGAGGACAACTGCCCACCTATCATACATGTTGTGCAAAGGCAACATGGCAATCAAAACTTATGCATATCCGAAGAAGAGCAATCAGATGCAAGTTCGGAGACAGTAGAACCATAGGTCATTAGAGGTACCTACAGGAAGACCAGAGTTACAGTGACCATTCTGAAACACCACCGGGGGCAGAATGCAGAAGAATTATGCACCTTCGAGAATACGAATCCATCATGCGAACAGGAAGTCCTTTCGGAGCTTATTGCGTACGGAGAAGAGGATGATGTAGAGGCAAAAGAGGAATGTCACGATGTGCCGGAATTCCAGCCTTATGATGATGATCCTTAAGGCCCGAACCTGCATGTGGAAGAGGAAACAGAGATTGTGAACATCAGCACTGTGGAGGATGTCGAAGAGGTACGCATAAGTGCCAGACTAACCACACAAGTCAGAGCAGAACTTGTCAAGCTTCATCGAGAATATGCAGAGATCTTCACCTGGAGTTATGATGACATGGTCGGGCTGGACGTTGAGGTAGTGGTGCATACTTTACCGCTTAAGCCTGATGTCAAGCCAGTCAAGCAGAAATTACGCAGATGGTGACCACAGTGGCTCTTGAAACTGAAAGAAGAAATAATGAAACAACACAAAGTCTGTTTTATAAAGGTCATTCTATATCCAGAATGGTTGGCAACTGTGGTCCCGGAGCCGAAGAAAGATGGTCGGGTCCGAATGTGCATAGATTACAGAGACTTAAACAAAGCCAGCCCAAAGGATGACTTTCCGCTCCCACATATCGATGTGCTAGTGGATAACACCGCAGGACATAAGATGTTGTCATTCATGGATGGGTTCTCTGGATACAATCAGATCCAGATGGCAGAGGAAGATATGGAGAAAACATCCTTCATCACCTCATGGGGAGTATTTTGCTACAGAGTTATGCCATTTGGGCTCAAGAATGCCGGGGCCACATATCAGATGGCGATGACAACCTTATTCCAGGACATCGAGGTCTATGTGGACGACATGATTGCTAAGTCAAAGGAGTCTGAAGATCATATTGCATGTTTGAGGAATCTTTTCAACCACTTGTGGAAGTACAAGCTGCGATTGAATCCCAATAAATGCGTATTCGATGTGTCATATGGTAAATTGCTGGGATACATCGTTAGTCAAAGGGGAATCGAGGTAGATCCAAACAAAGCCAAAGCCATCATCCAGATGCCTCCCCCTACTATAGAGAAAGAGGTTCAAGGGTTGCTGGGGCGGTTGTAGTATATTAGCCGATTCATTGCCCAGTTAACACCAATTTGCGAACCAATCTTCAAACTCCGTAGGAAAAATGCAAAGATCCACTAGAGCGAGGAATGCCAAGAAGCATTTGATAAGATCAAGAAACTCTTAGCAAGGCCACCAGTTCTAGTTCCTCCAACACCGGGGCGCCCTTTATTGCTCTATTTGTCAGTCACGCAGCATTCTATGGGAGCAGTCTTGGGACAGCATGATGAGACAGGCTGTAAAGAGAGGGCCATTTATTATCTGAGCAAAAAGTTCAATGATTGCGAAGTCAAATACACCGCAATCGAGAAGGCATGCTTATCCCTCGTCTGGGCCACATAGCGTCTAAGGCACTACATGATGGCATATCCGATTTTACTGTTGTGCCGGCATGACCTTATGAAGTACCTATTTCAGAAGCCAGCCTTGGTAGGCAGATGCGTCAAGTGGCAGGTGCTCTTATCATAGTTCAACATCATATTTGTCACTCAAAAATCGATGAAGGGACAAGCCGTGGCTGATCACTTGGCAGATTTACCATTGCTAGAATACCAGCCCTTGCAGACTCAGTTCCTCGACAAGGACATTTTGTTCGCCATGGAGGAAGAAGAGCCGGTGATGCCGCGAGATAAAGATCAGTGGCAACTCTCTTTTGATGGCGCAGTTAATAGGAAAGGCATGGGTATCGGTGCAGTGCTGGAAACTTCGCATGGGAAGATGATCCCCCTCACTCAGAAGCTAACCTTTGTGTGCACCAACAACGTGGCAGAATACGAGGCATGTATCCTTAGTCTGCGAGCAGCACTAGAGCATGGTGCGCGGAGATTACATGTGCACGGGGATACCATGTTGGTTATCTCTCAAGTTAATGGCAACTGGAGGACCAAAGACTTGAAGTAAGTTCCATATCACAACCATCTTCTGAAGCTGATGGCCAAATTTGAAGAGATACACTTTTCTTTCATGAACAAAGCCAAGAATGCGTATGCAGATGCACTGGCCACACTTGCGTCCTGGTTATCTATACTGAAGGATGATACAGTGAAAGTGTCAGTAGCCTGCATGGATCAGCCGACACATTGCATGAGTGTAGAAGAAGCAGATTCTCCAGCAGAGTTTCCCTGGTATCATGACATCAAGACTTACCTAGAAACTGGAAATCATCATCTAGATGCAACAGCAGTAGACAGAAAGACCATGATCCGACTGGCCTCGAAGTATGTGCTCAGTGCTGGCCACTTGTATCGGAGATCTTACAATCAAATGCTTTTACGCTGTCTTGATAAAAGAGAGGCTGATACAGTAATGTTACAAGTGCATGCTGGGACATGCGGGCCTCACATGAATGGAGTATTGCTGGTCAAGAAAATAATGTTACAAGGTTATTTCTGGTCAACCATGGAGACAGACTGCTACCAGTTTGTGCGGAGATTTCATAACTATCAAGTCCATGGCAACTTTATTCATGCACCTCCACAATAGCTCCACAGCATGTCGTCACCGTGGCCTTTCTCTACGTGGGGAATAGACGTCATCGGAGCTACCCATCCAGTAGCCTCCAATGGACACCAATACATCTTAGTGGCCATTGATTACTTTACAAATAGGGTGGAGGCAGCCTCTTATAGGACAATTATAGCTGTCGTGACGGAGAAGTTCATCCGGAACAACATCATCACTCGGTACGGGGTCCCGCACTCTATCATTTCAGAAAATGGAACAAATTTCACAGCTAGAAAGGTTGAGGACTTCCTACAAGAGTTCCATATCAAGCATCATAGGTCTTCCCCATACCGCCCGTAGATGAACGGTGCAGTGGAAGCTGCCAATAAGAATCTAACCAAGATTCTTAAAAAGATGACGGAAACACATAACGACTGGCATGACAAGCTCCCATATGCTCTGTGGGCTTATAGAACATCAGTCCGGACCTCGACAGGAGCGACTCCATATTCTCTTGTATACGGTATGGAAGCAGTCCTACCAATAGAAGTGGAGATACCATCACTGAGGGTTCTGAAAGAAGCAGAGCTGGAAGAGGCAGAGTGGATTGAAGACCGCCTCGCTTAGTTGAACTTGATAGATGAACATCGACTACAAGCCATGCATCACGCACAGTGCTATTAGAAACGCATGGCCAAATCCTATCAGAAGAAGGTCTGGCCAAGAAGCTTTACGCCAGGAAATTTGGTTTTGAGAGCAATACACCTCCTTGATGGTCGTGGCAAATTCAGACGCAATTGGCAGGGACCATTTGTGGTCAAGCAAGTCTACTCCGGAGGAGATGTCATCCTTGAGGACATGGACTGCATCAAACAGTTAGAGCCAGTTAACTCGTGCTACCTGAAAAAGTACAATCAGTGAGCATAAATAGTGTGTCCTCACTCTACGACACCAACACTTTCCTCCATGCATGCATCCATGCTCTTTCAACATTCATGTAGCTCTGCATCACAACAGACTAATCCTCATGCAAAATATGCATATGCAGGGCATAGTTCTCTTGCATTAACACATGAATGGATCTTAGCCCGATGATGATAAGTAGAATAAGCTAGCCAATGTTGGGAATGTGTAGCACCTCCTCAGGTAGATACTATTCAGGAACCTAGAAAGTGAGGGAGCCACCTTTCATTGTGAATTGGGCAAAGTGTCCAAACTTCTCATGAACCCTACACCTCCTAGAGGGAGATAAAATGTTAGGGGTGAGAGTGAGAGTGTGAAAAAATTATAATAAAAAAAATCTATGAAAGGGCATAAAAGAATAAGAAGACAGAAGTCGTAGATAGAAGTCCGCCCTAAAGAGAGAGGCGTGTCGGATAACCTTGTCCCTCAAGTTTATATTGGAGAGGAGTCAGAGTGAATCCCTGGGAGAAATGTCCAAAAGGGCCTAGTCACCCTTTTAAACAAACAACAACTCCCCACCATAGACTAGGTACCCATTACCTCCAAGCCAGGGATAGGGTGAGCCCACATGCCTATGAGGGAGAGAATAAAGAGTTAATAAAAATAAAAAGCAAGGGTATGGTCTAGTGGGGTTTGGAACGGAGCCCAAAACACAGTAACCCATTTCCAAAGAGTCACCCGAAAAACTAGAGGCTTGGATAGAGTCTCATGAGGTCTGGTGTTGCCATTCCTTTGGCATTAGGCATCCCAACGCTGAGGGCATAAATAAGATCCAGCAAATCATTTGATATGCATACATTTCTTCCCATAAACAAATATCCTAATAAACGTCATAGAGTGTTACTTGGCTCTCTTGTCTTGAATGCGACAACGTCTTTCAATTCAAGAGAATCAAGAGGACATCACCTAAACCAGGGGCATGTAAGCTGCTCTGGTTGGTTTGGGACAATTTGTATCAACCAGGGACATGTCAGCTATCCTATGGATGGCCACATTGAGCCAGTACTTGACCAGGGGCATGTCAGCTATCCTATGGTCATACACTTTGAGCCAATTGCTCGACCAGGGGCATGTTAGCTGCTCTATAGGTCAAAGATCTTCAATGATCGGCCGAAGGGCGCAGTCAAACAATTCCAGCTCTCTAGATTTATTGTTCTTGTCTCACTACCTGGGTGATTGGTTAAAACTAGTTGGTAACTGGGACCTCCCCTCAAGATTGTGCACAAGATTTAGTCCATTCAGCAATTCCCTGTTCGGTTAGCTACAGTCTTCAGTTCTGGGCCAATTTCTCTGATTCTTTCAATACTATTTCAACTTTTATCTGTCTGCTTTGGTTTTGCTTAGTGTTGTTAAACGAGGCAAAGTGGAGATATGTTTAAAGAGTAATGTTTTGAACATGTTCTACAGGAGATCGGTTACTACTTCTAAAGAGTCGCTAGCCAAGAAAAGCTGAGGTATTCTTGCAGATCATGGAGTATCCTACAATGGTCGTGCCCACACAGTGCTCAGATGTTCTCCAGGCTTGGATCAAACAGTTAACTGAAATCAACCGCGACAGGCTGCAAATTTGAGGGATTTCTACAAAACTCCTAGGCATCGCAAAGGTGGAGGTCTCCCGATACTTCCTATGCGCGGCTGCTCGATTCTGGAAGCCGTATCATCACGTCTTCCGCTTTGAAGAATCGAGTTGACCCCTACTCTAGAAGAGGTGCACAGAATCTGTTGCCTACAGAGATTCCTAGGACCCACAGTGTTCATGAGGCGTGACGGGTATTCCTTAGTGTTGAGTAAGCTCACAGGCCTACCGACCAGTGAATGTGGTCGCCAGCTCATTTGTTCGGATGGGCTATCTCCGATGCTGAAGTTGGCTTACTTTGACAAAGTGGCCGGAATGTGTGCCTCCCTAGGCGACGAGCTGTGGTTGAAAGGCTTCGTTGTCCGTTTCCTTGGAAAGTTGATCTTCAGCCACGACCGGATGGTGGTGAGCATCGAAGTTGTTGAAATTGCCTTGGCAGTTTAATTCAAAACCATAAAACTAACCTAAACCTAATCCAAAACCCTAAACCTAATTGAAAACCTAATCCAAAACCCTAAACCTAATTGAAAACCTAATCCATAAACCTAAACTTAATCCAAAACCCTAAATCCTTAATCCAAAACCCTAAACCCTAAATCTAAACCTAAACCCTAATCCAAAACCCTAACAACCTCTAACAACCCTAATCACTTCCCACTCCAACATAACCTCTAACTACCTATAACAACTTCTAACAACCTATAGCAAGCCCTAACAACTTCCCACTCCACCATCACAACCTAACCACCTATAACAACTTCTAACAACCTATAACAACTTCTAACAACCTATAACAACCCTAATCACTTCCCACTCCACCATAACAGCCTCCAACCACCCATAACAACCTATAACAAACTACCTAGCCATTGCAAGCCTATAAATACACCC
>JAMKQA010035008.1:0-10365 GCA_024699735.1 Posidonia australis | reverse complement strand
TGTCAAAGCCGACATTTGACCCATCACGGATTGTTTTTTCCCCTTTTGATTTTCACGACTTTATCATGATTTCCTGTGGATTTCTTCGCAGTTTTCACACATCGTCTTGCACATTCATTTAGTCTTGTCACATCCATACACATTAGCATGATTAGAGCATGATTCCAATTTAGCAAACATTCATCAAACCTTTAGCAAGCATTTGGATTAGAATGACCGAGTTTCTCGGGCATACGAGGGTGCCTAACACCTTCTTTGCACGTAATAGGAATCCTTACCCATCCTTTGGTTAGCAGACATCCAGCCTTCCCATTTGCATTCCATGCATTCATCCTTTTGTGGTTTTCCTCGTCTTTCCCTTAAAAGACTAGGTGGCGACTCCATTTTTCTTTTCTTTTATCCTTGCGCCTTCACTGTCATCGGCATGGCTGTGGTCTCCCTCCTCTCCACCCCTCCCTTTGGGTCGGGCACGGTCTGGACGGACACAGTCATAGAGACGCACACCTTCCACTTTCCTTTTGGCGAGCTGACCGTCCTACCGGATCAGTGGGCACTTCTGACTGGTCTCCCCTTTGGTGACGAGCTGATTATTGGTGAGACCACACATGGTTTTCACATGGCGTCGGCAGTCTTGGGTCGTATTCCTCCTAGGCCTCTGAGGGGAAAACATATGCTTACGGTTGGCTAGTAAAGAGAATGGGACAAGTTCTGGCCCAACCCTGAGCCCGGGAGCGAGGAGGCTGACTTCGTATTGAGGCACTTCCTGTTGGAGCTATTTGCCCTGATGTTCTGTGATTCCTCGGCTTATTGCATCCTCGCCGACTGGATTCCATATCTATCCAACCTGGATCACTTGGATCACTATGACTGGGCTGGTGCCAGTTATGCCTGGTTGATTAATGAGTTGGACAATGTAGTCAAGCTGGGGCATCGCTCTTATATGGGACTGTATCCTCTACTGACTGTGAATATTAACTTCCTTTGCAAAAAACTGCCTTTCTTTCTCTACTTAATATTCTGACTCCTGTTCGCTTTTGCAGTACTGGATCATGGAGCATGTTACTAGCGGACACGCCTTTGGTCGTCTGCGAGACGAGCTCCTGCCCCTTCCCCGCTAGTGGGTCGAGCCTGACCACTGGGCTGCTGCGAGGGTATACAGTTACGAGTCCTACCGGTATCTACTAGACCTGGTAGAGCTGGAGGATGTAAGCTTTGCCGCTCTTTCTTTCAATTTGTATGCTTGCACTGCATTCACTGTTATAATTTCCTGCTTCCATTAACAGGTTCACCTGCGCCCTTTTGCTCGCTATGACAGATATAACTGGGCTCCCCTGAACTCTGGCCGCGTTCTTAGGGACAAGTAGGTAAAATTTTACTGCATGAAGAAGTCGGTCTACTATCTCCTTAGGCGTGTGCGACATCAGTTTACCACTGAATTCTGCATTCCTGCCCCGCCTCCTACCGACATGGACCGTCCTGCTACGACCCTCTCGATTGCTAGAAGCCAGTATGCTGCTGCCATTATTTCCCGAGATAGGCACATCCTCCGGGAGGTCAACTACACCGACTACCTGGCTTGGTATCGGCGTGTGGGAAAGCCGTATCTATTTGAGGAAGCAGTGCGGGACAGCCAGCGCGGGATGTGGTATGCATCTGACTGGGCCAAGGTACAAATCCACTGCTGCTGCTTCATATTGATGTCAATATGAACGGTCTGAACTTGACTTATGTGACCATTCACAGGGCTTCGAGGAGCAGTTCAGCGCCTTCTATGCCGACGTCTGCCGAAAGCGGGTAAGTGCTTCATCTTATAGCTGCCATTAAAACATGCCTGACATGTCCATTATCTTGCAGGAACTGCACTAGCGCATCATCATTCGGGTATGCCTTTTCCCTGCTACCTTCATTTCTATTATATAACTACTGAAACTAATGCCAATTTGATTTGCCATGCAGCAAGACTTTCCAGCCCAGAATGTGAACGTGGCCACCAGCGGGGAATTTACCATTGAGGTATCTGAGGAGGACTGTTCTGACACTGAAGTCACCCAGAGGGTCCGGGATTCCGTTCCTCGCACCCAAGCTGCTACGGCTGCCCAGCGGTCTCGTCGACTTGCTCGAAACAGCGCTCGAGAGTTGGCAGAGTATTTCCAAAAAGCTGCCAATGATGAAGATTCCGATTAGAGTAGCCATTTGTAATTGCTTGTAATTTTTGTGAACTGGATCACTGTGAACATTTCGCAAATCTATGAAGAAGTATTTGATGCTGCCATGTACCCTTCGGGGTTGCGTATGCCCGAATATATGCCGTTTTTATGCAGGTTCAAATAATATGGCGCCGATTTGGCGAGGTTGAAATTGCAAAGGAAGTGCTACTGAAAATTCCAGACCCACAGGCGCCACCTCGGTGCGCCAACTAGGTGCGCCTACAAGGTGCGCCGACATGGTGCGCCTACAAGGTGCGCCACTAAAAAATGGCAATTTTTGTTTCCTTTCCAGAAACGAATCCCTTTTGCTCCTCTATATATTCTCGTCTTCTACGAGAAATTCCGTCGCCTTTTCTGAAGAAAAACGCAGTAGATATTTTTGTCCTTTAATCTTGTAATCTTCTTCGAGCACGGTCACACATCTCGTGATCATGGTACGTTATATCACCTCCACTTCACTATTGCAAACTGATTTTCTGTTCTTTCTTGCCCACATAGCAAACACCCTTGAATATATGTTGGATCATGCGTTTACTTTTGTTTTCTGCTGGCTTTTGCATCTACAACATGACATGTTTCCTCTGCTATACTATTCTGCAAGTTTCTCTTGCTTTTTGCATGGCAAATTACATTAGTTTCTTTTGCACCTGTCTACCATGCTGCAGACTAGAACTACGCATGTTGGAATGCATATTATGAAGGAACTCGGCCATTTGCAATTATTTATTGCTCTTTGTTGTGGTTTTTGTGTTCTGGCAGTCCTGTATTGCCACCAGATTTTTATTTTACCGCTGATTGTTTCTGCGTACTGCTGCTCCGTCACTTCTCATCATTTTTAAAACAAATTTTGCTGATGTATGCTGTCTTGCTGATTTTCTTCTTTGCTATTTGTTTTCATGGCAGATTTTCTTTGTATTTTGCTGTTAATTCCCCACAGATCTCTCTTTTAACTATCAGCTCCTTGTATTCTGTCTTCCTTGAACAGCATTTCACGTGCCTTTGCATCTAATTTCTTGCATGTAATATCTGGCAGCATTTTTCTATGTTTCCAACTATCATGGTTGATTTTTTCCTCCATGACTGAATTCTCACTTTAACCACAAATTCCATAAATTATTTGCATCTGCAGGGCTACCCCACCATGGAAACCCCAAAATATTGCTCGGAGGCCCTACGTGGCTGGATCGACGCCATGACGTCTGAGGACCGAGAAAAACTGAAAACTTGGGGCATATCTGCCTCCCTCCTCAGCATCTTCAAAGTGGAAGTCAACTAGCATCTGCTATGTGTCGTTGCCCACTTCTGGAAGCCTGCTTTACGTGTGTTTCGTTTGGGCAGGTGGAAATGACTATCACCCTGGGAGGAGGTCAAGCATATCTGTGGCTTGACGCAATTTTTGCCTCCACCTGTATTTTTATGCCACGCCAGTTATGTTCATGTCGTGAGCCGCTTCACGGGCTATTCCTTGGAAGACTGCGAGAAAAGCATTATCTGCCACGATGGGCCCACACCCATGATCCGCTTAGACTTCTTTGATAGCATCATCGGTGCCCGCTCCTCCAATCCTCTATGGCTCCACTGCTTCGTTTTGCGCTTCCTTGGGGAGCTGATTTTCAGCCATGGCTGGACAACTATGGCCATTGAAGTGGCTGAGATTACCTGGGCAGTAACCATTTATCAAATTGATCTGGCCCCTGTTATCCTTGCTGAGACCTATATCGGTCTGGACCGAGCCTTGAAGCGCTCCCGCCACTTCTACGGATGTCGCGCTCTGGTGCAGGTAAACATCCTTCTTACATTAAAAATTATTTTGCCGGGCTTGCTAACCATGACCTCCTTTTTATCAGGTGTGGTATGCTGTTCATATGGAAATGATGATCATGCGTCCTCGGCCTTGTGTTTTTGAAGCTTATAACCGCACCCACCATTCGAGGACGCTTCCTCGAGTCCCAGAATTATGCGACAAATTGCAGAATCTCACAGTAGATGCGGTAACTTGGTGCATTCTAGCTCCAGCATCATGAACTTTTACAGCATTCTTCAACACTATAGACATGAGGCTCGTGGTCTTGCCTGGCTTTTCTGGCGGTGTGGAGTATCATCCGATCAGGGTCCTCCGTCAATTCGACTTTCGCCAGGACTCCTTTGGCCAAAGCCCTTGCCCTGATCGCTATAAGAAATATACTGCGGGTTCTACTGCAACCACTACTGAGCTTGCTCGAATAATGCGTGATGGTGTCAGGTCTACCAATCTTGCTCTTACTGCTGGTTCTGGCTGCACAGCTGAGTATGAGACCGAGATCCGAGAGTTGTGGCCTTTGAACGAGATTCCGCCTAGTGGCATCAACTTTACAGGGGCCAGCAGCTCAAAGAGGCCTCGCCTTGATTAGATGATGATTGCTCTCTAAATAAGAACCTTTGTCACTTTATGCTATTTGCTTTTACTTGTTCAAGACTGCTTCTTTTTATGATCAGTAATTTGCATGCCCCTGATTACAAGCCTCCCACTTAAGAAGTGACTATCATGATCCCTACCTGAAATGCTCGTTGTGCCATGACCAAGAAGGCAGCTGACATGCCCCTGGTTGAAAATGCGTGCAAAATATTTTGTAAATTGAATGCAAATGTGTTGGAATAACATGCCCCTTAGCTGGATGTTTACCTGACCAATAAGGCAGCTGACATGCGCCTGGTCAAAAATGCGTGTAAAATGTTTAAAAATATGCCCTAGCTAAATGCTGATACGACTCATAAGGCAGCTGACATGCCCCTGGTCGAAATGTGAGAAAAAAATAAATAACGCCGTGCATATGCAAAGAAATGGTGGGTTAATGCATTGGTGCCCTCAGCGCCAGGGAAGCCTGTTTTGCCTGCGATAAGTAGTGACACTGTCCTCCACCCATGTGACACTAACCTATGTGCTTAGGTTTTTTTAGTGGCTCTCACTCAGATAGTATAGGCTTCATGCCAAGTTTTTTTGGACCTTATGCCTACTTTTTATAAGGAATCATTTTCTTTTCTCCCTCTTAGACATGCTTACACACCCTACCCCTGCTTGGAGGCAGTACACCTATACTAAAGGGGGATGGCTGCCTTTTTGCAAAAGGGGTGGCTAGTCCATTTGAAAATATGGGCTTTGAAGGCGTACACTCCGACTCCTCTCCAAGTTACAAGGTGGGAGTAGGATAGTTTGCATATCTCTCTCAGTGGAGCTAACTTCTGTCTGCGACTTCTTTCTTCTTTCTTTTTTTATGCTCCAAGGTCTGTATTTTCTTTTATCTCTTTTTACCCTCTCTCTAGACCTAACATTTTAACTCCCTCTGGAGGCATAAGTCCCAGGGAAACTTGTTCACTTCGTCCATAAATCTGAAATCACTCCCTCACACCCTAAGTTCCTAGGGTAGTAGCACATGGGGAGGACTGGACACATCTCACAGGCAGGCTCCCAATTTCCTCATTGGGCAAATGATGATATGCAATAAAGAAAAAAGTATGCAAGACATTATGCAAGGCATGGCTCACAGTGCAAGATAGTGAATCACTGATAATACTTCTTTAAATAGGAAGCGTTGACAGGTTCTGCTAGCTTCTTCTGGTCCATATCTTTGAGCAGGACGGCACCTCCAGATAGGGCTTCTTTTACCACAAAGGGTCCACGCCAGTTGGGCCTGAATTTTCCCCATGTATCCGGCAGGTGAATAGCACGTATGACCAGATCCCCTGGTTCAATGCTTCTGGGGCGGACTTTTTTCTGATATGCTCAGGCCATTCTTTTCTGATTGCACTGGGCATGATGGAGGGCTTGCAACCTATGCTCATCAATCAAATCAAGCTAAACATTGTGGTCTTGTATCCATTTAGCTTCCTCTAGTTCTGCCTCCCTCAAGATCCTCAATGATGGAATCTCTACTTCAAAGGGAACAACTGCCTCCATGCCATACACCAATGAATAAGGCGTTGCTCCTGTGGATGTGCGAATGGAGGTTCTATAAGCCCAAAGCGCATAAGGCAGCTTTTCATGCCAATCTTTGTGGGTTTCGGCAATTTTCTTCAAAATCTTCACCAAATTCTTATTGGCCGATTCCACCGCTCCATTCATCTGGGGTCGATAGGGAGAGCATCTATGATGTTTGATCTTGCAACTTTGGAGGAAATCCTCAACCCTTTTCGCTATAAAGTTAGTGCCATTGTCTGAAATAATAGCAAAAGGGACCCCATATCTGGCGACAATATTGTTTCTGATAAATTTCTCTATTATGGCTGCTGTGACTGTCTTGAATGATGCTGCCTCGACCCACTTGATGAAATAATCAATGGCTACCAGAATATAACGGTGCCCATTAGATGTTGTAGGATGAATAGCCCCAATGACATCAATTCCCCAAGCTGAGAAAGGCCACGGTGACGACAAGTTGTGCAACTGCTGTTGGGGAGCATGTATAAAATTGCCATGTACCTGGCAATTATGGCACCTCCTGACAAACTGGCAGCAGTCCGTCTCCATAGTGGACCAGAAGTACCCCTGCAACATGATCTTCTTGGCTAGTAAGACCCCGTTCATGTGTGGCCTGCAGGTGCCTGCATGGACTTTTAACATTAACATATCTGCCTCCTTCTTGTCCACGCATCTAAGAAGCATCTGATTGTAAGACCTTCTGTACAACTGCCCGGCCCCGAGCACATATTTGGAGGCTAACCGGGTCAAGGTCTTTTTATCCAATGCAGAAATGCCAGGAGGGAAACTTCCAGACTCCAGAAAAGCTTTGATATCGTTGTACCAGGGTAGCTCAGCAGATGATGGCGCCTCTTGGATATGCATGCAATGCGTTGGTTGCTCAATGCAGGTGACCGAAATGTCTACGGCCTGCGCCTCTGGGAGTGACAACCATGATGCCAAAGTTGCCAGGGCGTCGACATATGCATTTTTAGCTCGTTTCATGAAGGAAAAATTGACATCTTCAAATCCTTCAGTCAGCTTCAGCAAATGTTCATGATACAATACGAGCTTCCGATCTTTTGTCCTCCAGTCACCGTTGACTTGCGAAATCACCAGCATGGCATCGCCAAACACATGGAGTTCTCGGGCGCCTTGGTCCTTGGCTATTTGCAGTCCTAATATGCAGGCCTCATACTCAGCTTCATTGTTGGTGCATTTGAATGTCAGTTTTCTTGCAAAAGGCATAAGCTGTCCCTGTGGTGTGGCCAGGACTTCACCAATGCCTCTTCCTCGCCTGTTTACTGCACCATCAAAATATAAACACCACTGCTGTTCATTTTGAGGCCCCTCTGGTTCTTCATCACCCATTGCAAACAAAATATCCTTGTCTGGGAACTGCGTCTGCAAAGGCTGGTACTCTGGCAAAGGCAAGTCGGCTAAGTGGTCTGCCATTACCTGTCCCTTCATGGACTTTTGTGTGACAAAGGTGATATTGTATTGTGATAACATCACCTGCCATTTGACACACCTACCCACGAGAGCTGGCTTCTGGAACATATATTTGATCAGGTCATGCCGACATAACAAAAGGACCGGATATGCCATCATATAATGCCAGAGGAACTGCGTGGCCCATACCAAGGATAGGCAGACTTTCTCTATCGGGCTGTATTTGACCTCGCAATCGTTGAACTTTTTGCTGAGGTAGTAAATAACTTTCTCCTTACGCCCTGATTCATCATGCTGCCCCAGAACTGTGCCCATGGAATGCTGCGTTGTTGAGAGATACAATAATAGAGGGCGCCTTGGTACAAGAGGAACCAACACTAGAGGCTTTACCAGTAACAGTTTAGTTTTGTCAAAGGCCGCTTGACATTCATCATTCTAGCAGATCTGAGCGTTCTTCCTCAATAGCTTGAAGATAGTCTCACATATCGGTGTAAGCTGTGCAACGAACCTGCTGATATACTGTAGCTGGCCTAACAAACCACGAATCTACTTCTCGGTGGTAGGGGAAGGCATTTCAATAATTGCTTGGGCTTTGTGAGGGTCCACTTCAATTCCCCTTTGACTGATAATATATCCCAGCAATTTTCCTAAGGAGACCCCAAATGCACATTTGTTGGGGTTCAGACGGAGCTTGTATTAACGCAGGTGCTCGAACAATCTTCTTAAACAAGCAAGATGATCCTTGGGTTCCTTTGACTTGGCAATCATATCGTCCACGTACACTTCTACCTCTTTACACATAAGATCGTGGAACAACGCTGTCATGGCCCTCTGATATGTTGCACCTGTGTTCTTCAATCCGAATGGAATTACACGATAACAAAAGACTCCCCATGGTGTGATAAAAGATGTCTTCTCCATGTCTTCCTCAGCCATTCTGATCTGATTATATCCCGAAAACCCGTCCATGAATGACAACATCTTATGTCCTGCGATGTTGTCCACTAGAATGTCAATGTGGGGAAGCAGGAAATCGTCTTTAGGGCTCGCTTTGTTGAGATCCCGATAGTCAATGCACATGCGAACCCGTCCATCTTTCTTTGGCACTGGCACCACATTGGCGAGCCACTTGGGATACAGTACAACCTTGAGAAAATTCACCTTGTATTGTTTCTTAATTTCCTCCTTTAGCTTTAAAAGCCACTCGGGCCGCCATCTACGGAGCTTTTGCTTAATGGGCTTCGAATTTGGAATTAATGGCAATGTGTGGACTACCACCTCAACATCCAGCCCCACCATATCATCGTAACTCCGTGCAAAGATATCTACGTATTCCTTTAGGAAAGCTATGAATTCCGCCTTTGCTTGTGGTGATAATTTGGCACTGATACGTGTTTCCTTGATTTCATCTGCCGTGCCGATATTGACAAGCTCCGTCTCCTCTTCAACATGAAGATTGGGCCCCTCTGGATTATCATCGTAAAATGGGACTTGCGAGGACTCCTCTTCACTTTCTTCTCCTTGGTCATCCTCTTCTTCATAGGCAATCATCTCTAATAGGATTTCTTTCTCGAATGTCGGATCAGTTATGTCTACTGAACAAACCTCCTCCGCTTCTGCGCCCTGATGGCGCTTGAGGATTGTCACAGTAACCTTGGTGTTCTTGTGCCGACATTGTGTTGTTTCCTCTGTTTCCCTGCCTGAATGACCCGAGGAGCTAGACGCCTCCTCCCTTGATACTGGTGCCTCCTTATTCTTCTCTCCTGACTTTTCTATCTTCTCTGTACAAACATGGTCCTACTGGCGGCTATTCTGCAGTGTAAGTGGGGCTGCCATCTGTCCCACTCATGCTGAACTTAGGATTGTAATCCTCACTCTCAAAGTGAGGCTTTAGTTGCCAATACCAGCTAGACCCGCCTCCCGGCTGATAGGAGATTAACTCCGATGATCTAGCATCCTTTCCGTCTCCCTCTTGTAGGACCATTACTAGATGTCGGTCCCGAGGTGGTATTGGTGTTTCAACTGGTGACTCTGTTGCAACAGCCTTGCCTTTCCTTATGCGGTCTCGTTCAACCAGATCTTCTGTGAGTTCATCCAGTTGCTCTTGAAATAACAGGTCCAAATCACCAATGTCGTCGTCTGAACCTGCCTCCTGGATCAAAACCCGGGCTACTGTCAACAGCTCACTGCCCTGCCTATCATCTGGCACTGTATTCAACTGCTCTGGCAGACCGCCGCTATCATATAAATCCTCTAAGTACATCCAGGCTGGTGTTACTGACTCTGCATAGGAACTGAGGTTTGGATCCATGACGCCTGCACTGACGAAGTTGGACAAATCCTGTGGAATAACAATCCTCAAAGACTTACCCTGGCGTCGCGATCTCCTCTCCTGATTGCTTCGCTCATAACACAAACCATCCTTCTCGCTCCATTCTACAGCCTCGATCGGCTCGACGATTCCCTCACCATAAAGCCCTAGAGGTGTCCCCTTCTCATATCTCCATTGGCGACACAAATTATCGATCATCAAATGGGGGTTGCCGAAAGTGGCCAAATGGCCGGCTGACTCACAAGGCTGAACAAAATTAACCGGTTCAAACCGATTAAACCAGAAGAGAACGTCAGTAGGCTTAGGCTCAAAATGAACCGTCCGCGGGGTCAAAGCTGAAATAGATTCAACCTTCTCCATGTCTTCTGCTAGGACAACAACAACGTTGTTATCCCAACAGAATTTAATCATGCGATGGAGGGTTGAGGGGATGATCTGAT
>JAMKQA010035004.1:0-10240 GCA_024699735.1 Posidonia australis | reverse complement strand
TTTGGTGCGCCAGACTGGTGCGTCAGTCTGGAGCGCCACCTATGTGCGTCTAGGTGGGCCAGTAATGTATGCAGGGTGTAAAACACAGAAAGCAAAGCGAAGCAAAACATCAGAGGATGCACTCTGGAAAACATGCAGTAGGATCATTCCGGAGAAAAACTCGGGAAAACATGCATCTAAAATACATGAAATGCAAATGCAAATGAACCCTGTGCTCAAGGGTCAATAGCCTCGCACAGGTTCCAACCTATTGAAGCTATATGAACGGTACAAAATCCAGTTAGGCCACTGGATCATGGACTGGTGCACTAGATTCTCACAAAGGAGTATGGTGCAACCAGTCTACCAGATTCAGCCCGGAGCTGCACAACAAAGCAAGGAAAACGAATGGAAAACAGTTTGATTCAAGGCTGAAAATATGCTGAGGCATCTCGGCAAACCAGAGAATCAGTCGGGAGAAGACAAGCTCAAAACCCTGTGATAAAGCCATGCAAGTAGGATGCTAATGCAAGTGCACTGATCTCTGACCAGTCTGGCGCGCTACTGGGTGCGCCAGATCAGTGCGCGGGTTTGGTGCGACAGGGATGTGCACCCCAGGGATTCTGGATCAGAATGTGACCTGATCCAGAACCCAACCAGCAGAGATACAAAAGGGGTCTATGCAAGTGCTAAAAGGATTATGCCATGATAAAAACTGGAAAACATGCTGCGAGTGTAAATGATCAAGAATCACCATGAAAACAGAGCATTTGAAGCCAAACAAATTGATGGGTTCACGCATGCAAATGTGTGAAATATTCAAGAACAAGCATGATCTGGGTAAAACGAATCAAAACATGTATAAACGTTGACCAAATGTGCATGCTGCTATGTGCAAGAGTATATATGATGCGTGGTAAAAATATTCAACATGGAACATACATATGTAGATTACATGCTAAGAATGCCAACGTGATTTGCATGGAGGTTATTTGCATAGAAAGTATGATCATGATATCATGGAAAACATCATAAACATGGAGTAAAATCAAATCATATGCAAGGTTTTAGCATGTCTTATTTAGTTCTGAAATGGCATTAAAAAATGGGAGGTAGAATGCCTACCACGCGATGTTCCTTCTTTGCAATAACAGAGATAAGAAAACCTTTGTTGCTTTGGAAGGCTCTGGGACGCAAGAAGGTGCTACAGGGAACGAAATCAGGCTACTGGACTGGTGGAGAAGCTCGTGTAGTGATCGGGCTTCAAGGGAAAAAGTGGCTGGGTGCAAGTTTTCTGCTCAGGATTCTTAGCTCTCAGGATTTTTGGTCTCTCTTTCGGCTCTGCAAAACAATGCCTATGGAGGTCCTTTTATAGGGAGCCCTCAGGGATGAGTTACGGGTATATGGAGGGTCTTGCAGACGAAGAGCCTGGAATATTCCACGACACATTCGCTGCTGGAGTTGACAGCCATGGAAGGTGGAAAGCCAGCAGCCGCAGCCTTGTGCGCCAGGGAGGT
This sequence comes from Posidonia australis, assembly GCA_024699735.1. Taxonomy (NCBI): domain Eukaryota; kingdom Viridiplantae; phylum Streptophyta; class Magnoliopsida; order Alismatales; family Posidoniaceae; genus Posidonia; species Posidonia australis. The sequence continues at coordinate 8,744 of JAMKQA010035004.1, read as the reverse complement.
GCACTAGGTAAGTGCGTCACCTATGTGTGCTAGGGGTGTGCGTTAGGTTGATGTGCTAGGTTGGTGTGCTGGGTTGATGTGCGAGGTAGGTGTGCTGGGTTGATGTGCTAGCTAGGTGTGCTAGGTTGGTGCTCTCCCTTATTGGTCTGGTTTTCTAACTGGGTCCGCAGCCTGCTGCGGGCTTAGGGATTGGTTCAAGGGTCAGCCATATCCAAAGCAACAATTGGAGCCTTATCAATGAACTATCTCAAAATCGAGGTGTCTACAGATGCCCCTCCCTGAGCGAGGTCGAGGGACGAAGGGAACCAAGACCGATGCTCAGGGTTGACAAGATACCCTCATTTTGAGGTTGCAGAAGGATGGTGTTTGCTATAGGTGGTAAGCCACTTATCCGGCGGATACACTAAAAGTCGTGACTTGTTGCCAGGTGCAAATGCAAATGCAGGATGCATGCACCTACTGGTCTAAATGCTGGGAATACAATGCAAATGCAGGATGCTAATGCAAGAGCCGACGCAAAGTCGATGCAAAATTGATACTAATGTTGAAAGCATAAACAAAAGAAGCACTGGAAGAAAATGTGATAAGTTGTCGAACTCATCAGCCGGATTATGAGGTTATCATCCAAAGAGACGGGATATGACAAGCTAAACAAGCCTTGTCAACCCCGGCCGCCTGATAGCGTGACGGTTGTCAACTGAGTAGTTGGGGGTACCAGCCCGAGAAAAGGAAAGGGGGCATGACAAATGGATAATTTGTCAAGCGGAGCAAGGCCTGGTCCACACGGACCAAGAGAGAACAAAGAGATTTCGCGCCCGTGAAAACTGAAAAAGGAAAAGCAAAAGGACCCTGACTGCCCGGTCAGAAGGTCCAACAACTAGATTCCGCGCCCGCGGGAAATCTAGGAGAAAAAAGAAAAAAAGAGGACCCTGACCGCCCGGTCAGTGGCCAAACAACTAGATTCCGCGCCCGCAAAATCTAGAAAAAGGACCTTGACTGCCCGGTCAGAGGGTCGCACAACTGGATTTCTTGCTCGGGGAAATCCGGAAAAAGGGCTAGGACCATGACCATCGGGTCAAAAGGTCGAGCCATGGGATTTCCTGCCCTAGGAAATCCAAGAAAGGGGCTAGGACCTTGACCATTGGGTCAAAAGGTCGAGCCATGGGATTTCCTGCCCCAGGAAATCCATGAAAGGGGCTAGGACCTTGACCATCGGGTCAAAAGGTCGATCCACGGGATTTCCTGCCCAAGGAAATCTGAGAGACCAAGGACTTTAACTGCCCGGTTAAAGCCAAGGAAAGCCTAGGAAAGGCAAAGGACATTTGACTGCCCGGTCAAAGCCAAGAAGCTGGATTTCGCGCCCGCGAAAATCCAAAGGGGGCACACGACCCTGACCGCCCGGTCAAGATCAAGCAAACTGGATGCCGCGCCCACGGAAATCCAAAGGGGCAATGGACAATGACCGCCCGGTCAAAGTCAAGCAAGCTGGATTCCGCGCCCGTGGAAATCCAAAGGGGCAAAGGATAATGACCGCCCGGTCAAAGTCAAGCAAGCTGGATTCCGCACCCGCAGAAATCCAAAGGGGCAAAGGATAATGACCGCCCGGTCAAAGTTAGGCAAGCTGGATTCCACGCCCGTGGAAATCCAAAGGGGCAGAAGACAATGACCGCCCTGTCAAAGTCAAGCAAGCTGGGTTCCGCACCCGCGAAAATCCAAAGGGGCAGACGGGTCTTATCCGCTCAGGATGAGATCTCGAAAAGCAAGGTGATAACACCAGGATTATTCCCCTGGAAGGAACTGCAATGTGCTGATTGTCGGGGTTGCGGTGGGGAGATTGGCACTCTTGTCGAGACGCATGCTCGGATCTGCGATTCTTGAAACTGCTAAAGGTAAGGACTTGTGTGCAAATATTCATAACTTTTGGGCTTTATTGCAAATTACCCAACCAACTGCTTTTTGGTTGCTGTGCTGCGACTGTGCGGTGACATTTGAGATTCTGCTGCCTATCGACAAATGTCTGCTTTGAAACAAATTTCCCGCACTTTTCCAGGACTAATTTGCAATTTTTCAAAATGTAGGGGGTTTTCTGCAAATTACCCCACACGGTGCATTTAACTGCCATATTGCTGGGTACTGCATATTCCGCACTTGATGTTTGAGCTGTGAGATGATATGGGCTAGAACGCAATTGTCTCGGTCATTTTGCATCTTTGCACTTTGACTTGTTTCTCGTGCGGGGCCCACTAGCCAACTGTCAAATTTGTCTTCTTTGCTGCTTGGAACTGCATGGCAGTGCAAAGAGTTGCATGCTGCTTGGCTATGCATGCTTCTGCATTTTATTTCTTCAAGGCACCATAAAAATTTCATTACGAAGGAAAAATCTTCCTTCCTCCAAAGGCCGCGCCTCTTCATCTTCGTCTCTTCTTTCTCTCTTCACGAAACAAAGGCTCGCGTTTTCTTCCTCCTCTTTTTTCTGTAAACCCAACAAAAACCAGCCTCCTTCTTCTCACTCGCAGCGACGGCGTGCGAGGGGTGCACCGACGGGGTGCTTGCGGCTGGTGCGCACGGGAGGCACGTCGGCATGGTGAGGAGCGGTTACGGCAGCGTCTCGGTCGGCGACGGCATGGACCAAACACTGCGGGATTGGTTGGACCGCGGCTCGCCGGCGAGGGTAAGTTCCGATCCTCTCCCCCCTTCTTTTTGCTTGTGTATGCTCTGCTCTTCGCTGCGGGTGATCGGCGGTGGGAGGTCCTCGACGGACCTGGAGCGGCAGGCCCCCTTCCGCGCGGCTGGTGGCGGCGGACTGGCAGGCTCGGGCTACGGTTGCAGGTTTCGGAGTGCAGCGGCTAGGGCTTCCGCAGGTGGCTGACTCTCGGGCTGTGGTTGCGGGTTGGCCGCGGCAGTCGCGGTTCCGACAGACTACTCCACGCGGTGGCTGCTGGATTGGGGAGTGCGGTGGCTGCTAATGGTGCTCCGGGCTGCCGGTGATGCTCCGGCAGGCTATCCTAACGGTGGCTGCTGGATTTGCACATACTGCCATTGCTTGCATTTAATTTCTGATTTTTATGTCAATTTCTTTGCATTGAACTGCTTGACATTTTTGCACTGGTTCATAACCGTATGCCTGCATTCTGCCATTACACGCCACAGTTTTTTTTTTTTTTTAATATCCTGCGGTCCGCTATTATGCCACTTTTAATTTGGACATTTGTTGTTGCTGTTCGACTTTTGTCTGTAGGATGATTCAGTTCCCGAGGCGGGAACCCCACAGTCTTTGGGGGACATGCCTTCTAGCTCTCGTTCCAGACGATGGGGCAGTTCCTCGAGGTCGCGGGCCTCCGGTAGCTCGACACCCGCAATCCCTGTTGAGGTAAGCTCGAACTGGATGAAAAAGATATTTAAGCCTGGAATTTTTTGACAATTGCATTTCCAGGAGTCTGGAAACTTCGAGGGGCGGCTATTGAGTGACCTTCATATCTGCGAGAGCCCCGAGTTTGAGGTAATTTCCTGCTTTGATCATTATAAATTGCTCTCTACCTTCCTACTTTTGTGCTGTTTGCTCCTAACCTGGTTTAAAATACGTGTTTGACATTTCAGGAGGGGGATGCAAACCGGATCATGCGGTGCCACTGGGGTCCGATGCTCGAGCATTTCCACCGCCTGCCAGAGTTTCTGCAGGACTTTCTCCATCACTAGTCTCCGTTTGGCGGTTTGCTGCGTCTTCCCATCATCCACGGCCATTACAACTTCTTCCGGGCCATGGTGGAAAGGTGGAGGTTCGAGACACACTCCTTCCACTTTCCCTTTGGTGAGCTGACTGTTCTGCCCGATCAGTGGGCTCTGCTGATGGGCCTGCCCTTTGGTGACGAGCCCATCATTGGTGAGACCAACCATGGCTTTCACCTCATGCCTGCGCATCTTGGCCGGATCCCTCCTAAGCCGCCCAGGGGGAAGCATATGATCACAGTGGGGTGGTTAAGGGAATGGGACAAGTTCTGGCCCAACCTTGAGCTGGGCAGTGAGGAAGCAGATTTTGTACTGAGGCATTTTCTGCTGGAGCAGTTAGCCTTGATCTTCTGCGATTTATCAGCCCACTGTATCCATGCTGACTGGATTGCGTATTTGACCAACCTGGAGCACCTAGATCACTACGACTGGGCTGGTGCTAGCTATACCTGGTTGGTCTGTGGGCTTGACAACGTGGTGAAGCTCGGGCGCCGCTCTTACGTGGGGCTGTACCCTTTGCTGACTGTAAGTATTTACTTCTTTGTTACTTTGCTGAATAAACTTCTTTTATGCTTGAATATTTGAAAAACTGCCTTGCTTGTATTTTCAGTACTGGATCATGGAGCACATCACCAGGGGACATTGCTTTGGCTGCCTGAGGGACGAGCTCCTGCCCCTTCCCCGCCAGTGGGTCGAGCCTGACCACCGTGCCGTTACTGGGGTGTTTAGCTATGAGTCCTACCGGTACCTGCTGGACCTGGTAGAACTCGAGGATGTAAGTCTCCTCTACTTTTTAACTCTGCATGCCTGTTGTACTTTGCTTGCTTACAATTTCTGTTTCTGTAACAGGTTCACCTACGCCCTTTCACTCGATATGATGGCTTCAACTGGGCTCCCTTGAACTCTGGCCGTGTTCTAAGGGACAAACAGGTGAGATTCTACTGCATGAAGAAGTCGGCCCTCTACCTCCCAGGGCGTGTGCGGCATCAGTTATCTGATGTATTCTGCATTCCTGCCCCTCCTCCTGCTGACATGGACCTCCCGGCTACCACTCGCTCAGCTGCTAGGCGTCGGCATGTGGTTGCCTTGGCTTCTTAGGACAGGCACATCCTTCGAGAAGTCAACTATACAGACTACCTTGCTTCGTACCGACGTGCAGGGAAGCCGTACCTGTTTGAGGAGGCTGTGCGGGATAGCTACGGCGGGATGTGGTATGCGACCAGCTGGGCTCAGGTACAGAATTTCTATTTCTACTCTTCTTTGCTTTTGCTTGCATTACAATAAACTGATATTTGCTTTAATGCACAGGGCTTCGAGGAGCAATTTGGAGCCTTCATATGCTGACATCCGCCGAAAGCAGGTAAGATTCTTATTTCGCAAACTGCCTGTACTGAACATATCTGATGCCTCCGCTGTTTTGCAGGAACTGCGCTGGCGCAATATTGTCCAGGTATGCTTCTCTATCTTGGTGCTGCTGCTATATAAAAATTCTCCTTTCTAACATATGTTTGCTTTTGCAGCAAGATTTCCCTGCCGAAAGGGCGAACGTAGACACCAGCGGGGACTTTACCAGGGAGGCGCCTGAGGAGGACTTTTCTGACACCGAGGTCACCCAGGCGGTCCTCAACTCTGCTCCTCGTTCTCAGGCTGCCGCTGCTGCTCAATGGTCGCGCCGACTCACTCGAGCAGGCAATAGGACCTTGGTTGAACAATTCCAAAAGGCGGCAACTGATGAGGAAGACTCTGAGGAGGAGTGATCCTTTTTGTTGTAATTTTGCTAAAAATTTCGTCAAAACACTGTATAACATTTTGAAAATGTATATGATATCCTGCAATTTTGCGATGTGCCCTTCGAGGTTTTTGTATGTGCAGGTTGTATGCAAACAGGTACTCTATGCTGGATTAAGCAAAAATGGCACCGATTTGGCGAGGTAGATAATCTGAACTAATGCTGCAGAATTTCTGTCTTGCTGGGCGCCATCTATGTGCGCCACCTTGGTGTGCCGCCTAGGTGCGGTAGCTAGATGTGTTTGTTTCCTGCGCTATATAAGTGCGTCCCCAGAAATGGCGAGTTTTGTTTCCTTTCCTGGTGCAAATCCCTGCTGCTCCCCTATATAAATCTCGTTTTTTTTTACGGGAAAAGCCGCCGCCTCTAGTGAAGAAAAGCACTGTAGACCCCCGCTTTGACCTTGCAATTCCGTTTCTCTGAGCACGGACGCGTAATGGTATGATATACTATCACTTTCCTGCTGTTTCATACAGATTTTGCAGATTTTTATACAGCAGATGTCCATTGCTTGATCCCTTGTGTATAGCCAATATTCTGCCGGATTTCATGCAAGTTCTTGTTATCTTTGCTAGCTTTTGCAGATTCTGTGAACTATTTCTGCATCCATGCTATTCTGCGGATTTTCTTCTCTTTCATTTTACAGTGGATTTTATGCATGTGTTTCTTGTATTGCTGCCAGCTTTTCCTTGCAGATCATTTTTCTGTATTGCATGGCAGATTTGCCTTAGATTTTTCTGCATTGTATTTGCTTTACATTGGCAGATTTTCCTTGGTCCTTGCATTCTCTCTTATGAACAGGATTTTCTCATATGCCTTCACACTTGATTTTTGCATGCCATATACCGCTGAATTTTTCTACATCTCTTACTGCTATGGCTGATGCTTGTAGAGTTATCCAACCATGGAGACCCCGAAATTCTACTCGGATGCTTTGCACGGCTTGATTGACACATTGACGCGTATGGATCGAGAACAACTGAAGACCTGGGGCATATCGCCCTCCCTCCTCATCATTGCCAAAGTAGAGGTTGATTGGCATTTGCTATGTGCCATGGCCCGCTTCTGGAAGCCAACCTCGCATGTGTTCTGCTTCGGGCAGGTGGAAATGACTATCACCTTGGAGGAGGTTCGGCGCATCTGCAGCTTATCGCCATTCTTATTACCCTCTGTGTTTTCTGCCATGACAGCTACGTCCATGTCGTGAGCCACCACATGGGCGTCGCCAAGGAAGAATGTGAGAAAAGCATCATCTGTCGGGATGGTTCGACCCCCATGATACATCTGGATTACTTTGACAACATTATTGGTGCCCGCTCTTTGCACCCTCTGTGGCTTTTCTGCTTTGTGCTGTGCTTCTTCGGGGTGCTGATTTTTAGTCACGGCCGGACAACTGTGGCCATTGAGGTGGCCGAGATAGCTTGGGCTGTAATGGCTCGCGAAATTGACCTGGCTCCGATTCTGCTTGTTGAGACTTTTGTAGGCTTGGACCGGGCGTCATGGTGCTCCCGCCACTTCTATGGATGTGGTGCCCTGGTGCAGGTAAGCGGATCATCTTACCATATATAACATTCTGCTGTGCTTTAAATAACCATAACCCCTTTTTACAAGGTCTGGTTTGCTGCTCACATGGGGGTGAAGATTCTGCGTCCCTGGCCTTGCGTCTTTGAGGCCTACAGCCGTACCCATCACTCGAGGGCATTTCCGGGGGTGCCAGAATTGTGCGAAAAGCTGCAGAATCTCGAGGCGGATTCTGTGATGTGGTGCATCATATCTTCTGCATCATAGAACTTCACTGCCTTTTTCAACACCACGAACATGCGACTCGTGGTACTCCCTGGATTTTCTGGAGGTGTAGAGTACCATCCCGTCTGGGTTCTTCACCAGTTCGGCATTCGCTAGGACTCCATAAAGCAAAGCTCCTGCCTGGATAGGCTGAAAAAGCATGTAGCGGGCACTAACGCATCGACTGCTAGGTTGGCCTGACTAATGAGCGATGGCATCAGGTCTTCCCTTTTTACTTTTTTCAAAGGTTCGGGCTGCACAGCCAGGTATGAGGCGGAGATCAGGGAGACATGGACCTCGAGCATGGATCCACCTGGTGACAACGATAGCAAGGAGGCGAGCAGCTCAAAGAGGCCTCGAACCGATTAGATGCTTGTACTCCTAATAGGACAAAATAACATTGATGTTGCTCCGCATTATTTACTGTTTCTTGCCAGTTCATATCTGCTAATCAGGATCAATATGTCTCTGATTTCAAACTCCTCTGTTTAAAAGAGGTGACTATCATGCCCCCGGCTAAATGCCTGCTTGCTTAGACCATGACCCATAAGGCAGCTGACATGCCCTTGGTCATAATATGAGCAAAATGCCTTGCAAAGTGAATGCAATCTATGCTAAATGCTTACACGACTCATAAGGCAATCGACATGCCCCAGGTCGAAATGCAAAAATAATGCTTGCAATTACACTTAAAAATGTGCTTTGGCTAAATGCTGACACGACTCATAAGGCAGCTGACATGCCCCTGGTCGAGATGCGAATAAGATGCTTTACTAAACAAATAATGCTGTGCAAATGCCATGAAATGGCGGATTGATACATTGGTGCCCTCAACGCCAAGGAAGCCTGTTTTGCCTTCGATAGGAGATGACACTGCCCTCGACTCATGTGATACTAACCTAGGCACTTAGGTTATTGGTGGCTCTCCTTTAGATTTATGGGCTTCATGCCAAACGCTTAGGGTCCTATACCTACTCTTTTAAGGATTCATTTTTCTTTTCTCCCTCATAGGCATGCTAACAAACCCTACTCCTGCTTGAAGGTAATAAACACTTATGCTGAGGAGGGTGGCTGCTACTTCTGTTGTGCTGAAGGAGTGGCTAGTCCCTTTGATCATTTGGGCTCGATAAGTGCGTGCTTCTACTCCTCTCCAAGTTAAAAGGTAAGAGTAAGGTTGTTTACATGCCTCTCTCGGTGGAGCTCAGCTTCTGTCTGCTACTTTTGTCACCTTATTTATTTTTTGCTCCAAGGTCTTGTGTATTTTTTGCTACTCACTCTCTTTCTAGACCTAACATTTTATCTCCCTCACGAGATACAGGTCCCATGGGAATTTGTGCATTTAGCCCACTCCTCTGAAATCTCTCCCTCACATCCTAAGCTCTTGGGGTAGTGGCACATGAGGAGGACTTGACACATCTTGCAGGCAGGCTCCCAATTTCCTCATTGG
>JAMKQA010035002.1:0-10702 GCA_024699735.1 Posidonia australis | reverse complement strand
ATGGAAAAGGATGCAAGTAGGCCATCTTGTCATGTCGATAAGGAGATCAAGAAATACTTATGTCCTTTCATATGTGCTCCTTGCTTGTGTTGCTATTTTGCTATTGGGTTCATGTGTAGTTTAGTTTTGTTATCTTGTTGGTATTGCTTGTCTTTTATTTTTTCTGAGCCCATTTATCCCTTTGCCTTCAGTTCTCTAGGTTGTAGCACTGAGTTCTCAAAGTAAGGGGAAGTGTCGAACTAAGAATCCTCTCTATGGAGGCACACCCTATGAAGAATAGGGGAGTTGGCCTCTACAACCTGTAGAGTGTCGAACGAGTCTCCTGAGTGCATTTGACACGTGCGTTTGGCAAGCATGTTTTACCCTCGTATTTGACAAGTATGTTTTGACCTTCCTTTCTTCTACTCATTTGTACTAAGCAACTTTTCTTGGTTTGTACTATTTTTCAATTGTATTTTTCCTATGTTGTTAACATGATGTGTCGAGTTTTTTTTTTTTTTGTCTCATGTGTTTCTTGAAGTGGCCAAATTGAGATATCAAAACTTAGGTTTCAGACATACGAGGGTGTCTAATACTTTTCTTACATGTCGTGATATACTTATCCTATTTTTGATTGTGATAATCGCTTTATCCATTATTTTCTCAAAATCTTTCTTTATTCTCCTTGGTTTTACTGTGATTTTCCTAGTCCTCTTGCATTTTTAATAGATTTAAGTATTGACTCTTGTTTTTGGCACTTTTTCAGTTTCCATTCTCTTATTTACCGTTTCCATGCCTTGATCGCTAGCATAATTCACTTGTGCACTTTTCCGCCAGATTTTCACGATTACACCTCCCTTTTTTCAATCAGTAAAGAACATAATTGTCTTAACTTGTTCTTCTTCTACTTAATGGAATCTACACATGCTCTCTCCTTTTATTTACCATGACCTCATAATCATTGGCTCGCTATCTGGTTCATCTTGTTTCTCATTTGGAGATGCCTTTGACTGATTTCCTCTCATGCTTTCTTTGACAGGTAGAGAGTTGTTTATTAATAGAACCATTTCCTGAATCAGCATTGAATGAACTAGCAGGTAAAATGTTGTTTGAAGATTATGAGGAGTAACAAGACATGCTAGGTCAGTAAGTATTATGTTTCTTCACAAAATTGATGTTGCTTGACATGAAATCAGTATGTAATTCTGAAGTTGCAAGTGTTACTTCAATAGCCGGGTTTACACTAATATTCATGCCCTTAGATCAAAACCCAAGCCCAAGACACAAGTCATTTCTGATTCCATCACCACTCTGAATGTTGATCAAACAAAATTGGTTTCTGGAGCACCTGATGCCACATCCACTTGTAACGAACCTCAAGCTACTACCTCTAAACCTAGCAACAAATTTTTATTTTATTATTTGTTTTATCTTTATTATTAACCAACAATTACACTAATGATGTAACTAAAGCTAAGTACTCTCAACAGGAAATAAAACTAATAAACTACAGAAATAAACTAAACTATCACTCACCTGGATCCCTGATGTGTGGTGGCGTGACTCCTCCTATATGCACTAGCAACCAATAGCTACTATCCTGCACCTGCCAAAAACACCCAAAATAAAGCACACGTGAGTGACCACTCAACGGTCACCTAGCACACACCTCACCTACAACTCGGCAACCTATGCCGAGGGCAACAAAGCACATGCATCACACCTGGACGCCGACAAACCAAAAGGGCAATCTATTGACGCCGAGCACACAAGCACTGGTATCCCTCTCAGACGCCGCAACACCAAACCAGGTAGTCTACCACTGCCCAGCAGGCCACAAATTCACAAAACCATGCCTTTAATACCATTCTTTTTTTTCCTTTACAAAACCATGCGTGCACTTTTTAAAATCTTTTATGCATGTCCGAGAAAGCTACTCTCGCCATCTCAAGCCCAAAACAATACCAAAAGTACAACTACAGAGACTCTACTCTGCACAACATTGTCCCCTCTAGACCCAAGCACACACCATGCCACGAAGCCTCTACTCCCACAACAACGGAGCCACCGCTCCCAAACACTGCGCCTTAACAAACGCCAAAACCACGGCCTCCTCTAGGCCTAGAGCCTGATTTTCCAAATCAGGACTCCACACAAACACAAGCACAAGCACAAACAGTGTGTCGAACTGCCTGGCGCCAAGCAAACAACACTAAACACAAGTAGTCCACGGAGGAGCGACCATAGTGTCTACACTGCCACGGTGAAGCCACCCTGTGCAGGAGCAATCACCGTCCCACGATTCTCCCACTTGGAGAACCCTTAACAACGCCAACCCCTCCTTGGGAAGGTAGTCCTGTCTCTCAGGACGCTACAAGCTACGGGGTGCGTGTCCCACCCGCACTGACCACCACAGGATACGCCTCCTCACAGTGCCCTCCACACGGTGCTTAGGAAGGAGTCTCATACCTCCACACCCGACAACACCCGAGCCTCAATGCTCACAGCGACAGCAAGAGTATCATACCTCCCGGTCTTGCCATGAAACACCTCAACCCACAGACCTCAACTTCGGCCCCACGAACGACAGTCAAGGAGTGTCATACCTCCAAGACTCGACGAACACTCGCCTCAGTTTGTTGGTCCCCAACGAAAACAGAAAGCATCAAAAAACTCTTTCTAAATCCATTTCCAAATCTGTACTTTTCTCTTTCCAAAACTCTCTTTTTGGAAAACCTTATCAAAACCATTAAATGTCCTTTAAAACTCAAGTAACATTGTGCCTAACATTGGCACATAAACCAAAGGCCGAGAAACCACAAACAAAACACAGCCTTGACAGCTCTCCTGTCAGGCCTAGGCAAAAGCACTTTGGGAGCGTCTGTGTTCACGAGCACTACGCTCAATCCATGACCATAACCCAAGAAAACACCACCAGCAAAGCAAACACAACCAGAACTCACACGCTCTGGCGCCAAGTGTAAGAGACCTACTGGCTCGTGTCTCTCGGGAGCACAGCCAGATCGGCTCAAACACCTGGAACAGTGCCACTGAATACTCCATTCAGTGCACCACACACAAAACCACACAAATCCTAAACCTAAGGACACTATCATCATCCCTAAAGTCCACTCTAAACCATCTAAGGAAAGAATCTACTATTTCTAAATCATTTCATTTTTTATTCTACCCATACTCTAGGTGAAATCTTGCTAATTCATTTTTAGGCAAACCCTAGACCATTCTAATGATTATCCTACTCATTTATGCCATTATGTTTATTTCCCCCCAAGATTAATATATATATATACACATATATACATATATATTAATCAAAGCATAAGATAACTTAATGCAGGATTAGGGCCTGAATCGGCAGATCGAAATGGATCAGTCGACCGAAAACGCCTGATTCGGCAAACCGAAAACGTTCGGTCGACCAAACTAGAAATCAAGGGGACAGTCTACAATTTATTTCGGCATGCCAAACCAAACGACTGCAGGGCAACCCAAAATGAGACCCAAAGCCCAATCCTGCCAACCACTAATCCAAACCATGCAAACAATATATCAAAATCAAGATCTCCACGAGATCTTCCTAACCAAGCAAACAACACCGAGATCCATCATGCGGATCTCAAGAAAACCACAGAAAACACAAAGGGGACACTATTCACCCCCAACCATAAATATGGCCATAAATGGTCCACAAATGCACAATAAATTCTATAAAATATACTACAATTACCAGCACACTAATGTGCACCTATGGTCCAAATTTGAAATCTAAATAAAATCTACGGGGTGAGTACCTCCATCAAAGACACGGCGACGCGAAATGGATGGCGACGCTCCTCCTCCAGCCACGAGCCACGAGCTGCTCCTCTCCTCCACGCGACGACGACGGCACGGTAGCGGCTGCAACCTCCTCCTCCCCACCATCTCCCTCTCTCTCTCACAATCCCTCTCTCCCTCCCGTCTCCCCTCTCTCTTTACTCTCCCTCTCCCATGCGCAAAAGGAGAAAAAGAAGGAGGAGGAGAAGAAGAAGGGGTGGAGGTGGGGCCCGGGGAAAGGAAAGAAAGAAAGGAAAGTAAAGAGAAAGAATGAAGGAAAGAAAGGAAGCCGCAAGCACGAAACCAAACCACGTGACCTTCCACATCCACGTGACTCGTGCCACCAGGGACCCGCCACCAAACCTCCACAGCTTAGGAGAAACCTCAAAACTCCTAAGAGAGCCAGCACAACACCTAAACCACACCACGCCAAAAGGCCAAAAACCCACAATCCAAGTGTCAGACACTACTAAGAACGTGTCCTACGTTAGGCATTGGGACCCCCAAAGCCTAACGCACCTGAATTCACCTTAATTATCTGGCCAAGCACCACTCAAAAAAACCTAGGTCGTTACACTACCAATCCATTAGCTGCTTCCACTGCATCAATAGAAGCAAATGTCATGAACAAAATCAACTTGCCGCTGCTAAAGAAGCAACCGAACTAGATGCTGGTGTGTCAACAATCCCAATAAAGAAAGCCCCACTTGGTGGTTGCCAAAGCTCATATAGACAAGAGAAAAATGGATTTCAAGAAGAAAGCTCTGACATTACTTTCTTAACTTGATTTTGTTTGAGTTCTTAAGTGTAGTGATAATCATGTCTTGGAGGAACTGTGCAATATGCTACTAACCATGCTTGTTGACATGTATTTTCTTGTCTAAAAATAAATGGTATCAATCGGCTTTTGTAGCAGCTTCAAAGTAGTCTAAAAACTACGTTCATGCTCGTATAAGCGTGAGGCTCCCAATGGAAGTCTCTCATTTAACTTGCCAGTTTAACTGAACTTATAATTAGCTTATAAATGAATTGGAGATGATACTCCGAGACAAGGTGTAGATGTTGTAGTACTTGTAAAGTGTTACAGTCTTTCACTATTATATATTTTGTGGGACCAAAACTTGGCTGCCTTGATTTTCAGATTATGCTATAACACTTCTTGATAAATTTAGCTAAAACACTATTATACAGGCTACATGGCAGTCGCAAACGGGCTATCGGCGGAAAGTCAGGAGAATCTCACTATTTCCTTCATGTGAATTTGCAGTAGCTACTTGTTTAGACAATGGACAGGTTTCATGGCTTTTGGAAGCAACCTCTTGTGGTGCTAAGTTTCTTTTTTTGTTAACGACAAACTATTATAGATAAGTCCCTCGGGCACACCGACCCAGGGAGATCAAAAACAGTACAAGATTGTTTGATAATACATTCCTCTGAAGTTGAACTTCCAATCCAAAAAATTATATCAGCCAACACAGGCCATCAGAAAAAGTAATAGTATCCCAAAAAATTATAAACAACGACTAACAGGGAGTTAGTCATTAATCGGAATATTATCCACAGGGGCAGAGAAGGTCTGTGGTGAATCCAAAATCCTGCTGCTAAGATTTGTGAAGGTGGTAAGCTCGGAATCGCGAGATTGCTGGAAGGAGTTGATTGAGCAGAGAGCCTCATCTTTATCAAAACCTGAAGCCAGAGAATCTATCCAACCATGAATAAGAGAAAAAATATCATTTATAAGCAAGTTAGGACCTTTGCAGTCCCCTCTAAATATGCGGTTATTTCTTTCCTTCCAAATAGTCCACAAAATGATTTGAATCAGAGTATAGCAGCCTTTGATAGGCAGCTCAAGTTTGAGAGGGGGAGTAAGTGCAAATAGATCAGCAATGGAAAACACTGCAGGGAAAAGCGATCCCTGTATGAATGCACTCCAAATGGTAATAGAGTAAGGACAATGACTGAATAAATGAGTAATTGTTTCTTTGTGTGCTCTGCAAAAAATACATTCTTCAGGACCAACCCACTCCCTTTTGCAGAGATTTATCTTAGTCAAGACTTTGTCAAAAAGTACCAGCCAAGAGAAAAGTTTTACTTTCAGAGGGACCCAGCTACACCAAATTGGTTCATGATATTGAAATCTGAGGCCACCATCAGTGATAATATTGTAACAAGATTTGACTGAGTAAATATGATTTGAGAGATTCCAGTGTAAGATGTCATCCTCAGGATGTAAATTCAGGTTAGATAAAATATGTGAAAGAAGATAAGCCTGTGCCTGAATATTTCTAATGTTGGCTAGTGACAGAGGGTTAGCAAAAAAATTGCCAAATTCGACCCTAAAAATCTCAATTGTTTTGACAAGCGAAACCTTTTTATATTTAGCCAATTGGAAAAGATCTGGAAGGTGGTTTTTAAGTCTTTCCCCATTCCACCATCTACTTTCTCAGAATATGGTGCTGCTACCATTCTGGACTTGAATGCTGGTGAAGCTATTGACTAAATTGAAACAAACTTTCAATTCCTGCCATAAGGGTGAGGATCTACCTGATGATGTGTTTAAGAGAGCCCCTGGCCAGTTCCTAGCAAAATATCTAGCTTTTATGATTTCTTTCCACTTAAGAGAACAAGTGTTGGAAAGTAACTGCCAAAGCAACTTAGATTTAAGAGCCAGATTAAAGCTTTGGTCTGCAAAGTATATCCCATTTAACCAAATGACCAATAGAGGAAGAGGAAGAGTAGGATTTCCAGAGAAATCTGGATATAAGTTTATCAATGGCTTTTTCTACCTTTGTAGGGAGGTGTAGCACAGATAAATAATAGGTAGGAATGGCTGAGAGCATAGAGTTAACCAGAGTTAATCTTCCTCCTAAAGACAATTGTTTTGCCTTCCAAAGAGAAAGCTTTTTAGAAATGTTTTCAATTACTGGAGACCAGTCAGTGAAGTTTGCCCTCCTAAAGTGAAGGGGAAGTCCCAGGTATTTTATAGGCAGAAGAGAAGTGTTGCAACCCAAGATTTGGGATGATCTGGTAATGAGTTCATTTGAGACACCTATGCCAGTAAGAGAGGACTTGTGGAAGTTGATTTTCAGACCAGAGCAATACTGAAAGCAACACAGAATCCTCTTAATGTTAATTATGTTGTCCTCACTTGTAGACAGAAATAAGATAGTGTCATTTGCATACTGAATGTTCACTATATTAGGTCCACCATTTGGAAATTGAATGCCTGATATCAACTTAGATTCCACAGCAAGAGAAAGCATTCTATTCAGGATATGTGTGACTATAATGAAAAGGAGAGGTGACAAAGGGTCACCTTGTCTTAAACCAATTGTGGCATGGAAGAATCCTTTAGGAGAGCCATTAAGTAAGATGGAGAACCTTGCATGTGTAATGCACATCTTCATCCAATTAATCCATTTAGGTCCACAGCCTAAACCAGAAAGAGAATCCAACAAGAAGTCCCAGTTTACATTATCAAAAGCTTTCTCAAAATCCAATTTTAGGAGATATCCAGGGATACCAGCCATTTTCATGAAATGTAATGTTTCTTGGGCTACCAGGAAGCAATCCCCAATGTATCTCCCTGGGATGAAGGCACATTGAGAGTTGTCAATGATATTGTCAAGGACAGGGGAGAACCTGGAAGCCAATGTTTTTGTAATTATTTTATATAAACTATTCACCAGACTGATAGGCCTGAAGTCTTTTATGCATTGTGCCCCTTCCAATTTAGGGATTAGTGTGATGAAAGTTTGATTAATAGGTTGAAGATAGTCTATATCTGTGGAAGAATGCAGATGATTGAAAACCTCAAGGATATCTAATTTGAGAATGTCCCAAAAATGTTGGAAAAAGCAGATTGGAAAGCCATCAGGTCCAAGGAGAAAGCACCTTCTAAGGCCAAGGGGTTCTAAATTTTAGTCAGGATTAAGGTGTCCCAATACAGTTCAGGACTGGTTCTAGTAGGTTCATTAAATTGCCTGGTGAAGTGCTCCTCTAGTTCCTTGGAGATTGGTAGGGGAAAAAGTAATGTTGTCCCTTATCTTCAAAGAGTGAATAGCATTAGTTCTTCTTCTACTTTTAACCACATTATGAAAGAAGGATGTGTTTAAATCTCCTTCTTTAAGCCATTGTATTCTTGACTTTTGCTTCCAATATTTTTCTTGTTCTTGGAGCAGAGAGAAATGTTCAAACAAAAGGTTTCTTTTCTTAGACAGGGTGGTTGCATTTAACTGTTGAGGTTCAGCTAAGGAGTCTATATGGGCAATTTGGGATTCAATGGAGAGTAGTTTGTTACATCTAGCCTTTCTCACTGGCCTAATCCAGCATATAATCAGTTTCTTTAGCTATTTGAGGCTGTATGCAAATTTAGTTACAAGAGAGGAGGAAGTACAGATATTGAGGGATCTGTACCAAGAGGATTCAATGAGAGAACTAAACCCCTCAAAGTGAAACCAGGATTTGTAAAATTTAAATGAGGTAGGATCCCAATCTAGAGGAATGGTGTTAAGAGAGATGGGTATATGGTCAGAAACTACCCTGGCCAAGCCCAGACTGAAAGAATTGGGGAAAGTATTTGCCCAATCAATAGAGACAAAGATCTATCCAATTTAACCATGGTAGGTTGAGCTTGCATGTTTGACCAAGTGTACTTAGAATTATTAGGAGAGAAGTCCACAAGGAAGTGACTGTCAATGAAAACATTGAATTGTCCCATATCAGAAGTAATGCCATGCTTGGTGGAGTGTTCATGTGAATATCTAATGAGATTGAAGTCCCCCCCAATGACCCACTTGGAGTTCACCTTTTTGCTTAAAAAGTCTAATTCCTCAAGGAATTCATTTTTCAGAATGGGATCGCAGGGCCCATATACCTCTGTGAGCCACCAATCAAGTCCATCTGAAAGGCTTGTGAAATTTATGGAAAGGCAGTGTGTGGTAGGGATAGTATTCAACAGTTTTAAAAATCTATCATTCCACCCAATGAGGAGTCCCCCTGAGGCCCCAAGGAAGGAATAAAGGACCATTGGTTTAATAAACCTCCTCCTAACAGTCTAAGAGCATAGGGGGAAAAAGTCTCTAATTTAGTTTCACTAATTATAATGATATGGCATTTATTAGTTTTAACAAAGTTACTAATAGCATGTTTTTTGCCACTGGAACCCAATCCTCTTATATTCCATGCTGAGATGATCATTAATTGGGAGGAGAAAGAAAAAGGGAAGCTAGGTTCTCAACCAAGTTGGCATTTTTATTTAAATCAATATGTGGCAGACCCTGCTCCACTCTAATAGAATTAAGAAAGTTCTTAGCCTCAACTGTGGATTTTAAGGAAATACCTAAATTGCTGTAAAAAGTAATGAGCTGATCATAGGACTCCCAATTAAGAGTATCATTCAGAAGATTACTAGTGCTATCATCATTACCAACAGAAGAAGAATCTGATGATATAGACCCATTTAGAGGTGGATCAGAGTCTAGCATAGTAGCTGAATAAACAGGAACATCAGTTGTACCTAGGGCGTGGATGGGAGTTGGTGGCTGGGTCTCTGAAGCAACTTCAGAATGACCACACAGGTCATCATTCTCCAGGCAGTCGTAGACAACAAGGACCTTCTTAAATTTAGCCATGGATAGATTTCGTGCCTTGATTTCTTGCCTCCACAAACTTAGATGTTTCATCGCCAATATGCAGAGGCTTAGTTGAGGGGGAGTGAGACTATGGGTGGACTGAAAAGTCATGGACCGCCTCTGAGACAGAGGGGGGTGTAGGTAAAATGCCTACAGAAGTTATTGAGCGGTGAGAGGCAGGGCTGATGGGTCATGTCCAAGCATTTTTGCCACCCCTAGAATTATTATTTCCCTTGCCACCTCTCCAACCTCTATTAGTCTTAAAGGATTTATGGTTAGGGTGAAGACCAGTAGAACCAGATGCAGAGGGAGTAGATTTAGTAGGCCAAGTAGGGAAGGGGCCAGTGGGTGCAGGAGTTGGGATAGCACTAGTGGCACATAAGTCCCAGCTTCTCCGATATTTAATGGGGTAAACATAGTTGCCAAAGGCAAAGAAACGGCAGTCGGGAATGTCTTTTCCTAGATGAATCTTCACCCTGACTCTAGAGTAGCCCAGAAATTTAGCAGAGTCAACAGATAAATCCACTTCAAGAAGCTCCGCGAAACCAGAGATCATGTGATGAAAGACGTCTATATTCCAAAGGTGGTGAGGAATACCCTCAAGCTTGTGCCACACCCCTTCTTCCTTCAAAGTCAGCACCGCGTTGGAGTTTGGGGACCAAGGAATGAAGGAAGCGAGATCGTTTGTAGGGATGCTCCAAATTGGTTTAGATAATCATTTCTGATCTTGGAAGAGGGAAAAACTAACAGGAATTTTCCAGGAGAAAAAACTTACACCTCAACCTCGGAAGAGCAGGGCCAGTAGGTCCTAATACTTATTCTTGACTGTAATCTGGTTCAACATCCGATAATCAATACAAAGACGGAGCGAACCATCCTTCCTCTTTACAAACAGCACCAGTGCACCCCAAGGTGACACACTTGGCCTGATAAATCTTCTGTCCAGCAACTCCTGAAGTTGATTCTTAAGCTCTCTCAACTCCGCTAGCGCCATCCTGTAAGGAGCCTTAGAGATGGAGCTAGATCCCGACACTAGGTCGATCTGGAACTCAACTTCCCAGTGTGGCAGCATCCCAGGCAAGTCCTTAGGAAACACATCAAGATACTCCTGAACCACGGGTATATCCTGCACCCTCAGAACTGAAGAAGAAGATACTAACACACCCACTAGATATCCCACACATCCCTTAGATAAATGGTGGTAAGCTTTCATCGCAGAAATTATCTTCTTCTGTTCTCCTGGCCTGGTTCCTTGC
>JAMKQA010035000.1:0-11028 GCA_024699735.1 Posidonia australis | reverse complement strand
TCCTTATCCTTTTGTCTTCCCTTTGGTGTTTTCGAGTCTTGTCTCTCCTTCCGGATTCACCATTTTCGCCGTGACTGTATCGGACCTCCCGGTGTGTTCCCGCACACCGGAGTCAGGTTTTGGTGAACCGCGCCCCAGTGGTTCCACCGACATGGTCACAATGGTCGAAAACTCGTGTCGCAACTAGGGATACGAGAAGGGAACCCCTTGGGCAATACGGCTAAGGAACCGCCGAACCGGTCAAGGCGGAAGAACAAAGAGAGCACGAAGAATTGGGATACGAGCGTCGGAACCAGTGGAAGAAATCCCCTATGCTTTGGTAAGTCCCCCAAGATGATCATTTCCTGCGATTTAATTAACTTCACCAGTGCAAGCGTCTTGAATCCAAGTCAAAGTTTGTTCATAGCCTTAAGCTGTTTAATTTTTCCAGAGAATGGTCATTCATTGTCAAAGCAGACCTGTAAGCAGTTGTACAGTGCTTAGCAGAGTCAGAACAGTTGGCAGTGCGTCAGGCAGCAGTAGCACAAGATCCTATGCAGAAGGTAGATACAAAGAGCCTGACAGATGACACAGTTGAAGATTCAGATATTTTGCCCTGAGAACAATTGGAGGTGCTCGCGGAGGACTTAGCAGAGCACGACAGAGTCAGAGAAGGGGAAACAGTTGTTTCACCATTGCAGCCTAAACCACTAGGACCAAGCTTCAATTATGGTCCTTCAAGAATTGGAGAAAGTCTTCGTTGGACCGATGATCGTCACCCGTCTGCACCTCCTAATTGAAGAAGTACTACCAGCGATCGTCGGCCACGCCCGGGCCTTGCAAAGCATTTCATTATAGGCCATGCATCGCTATGTTTCTTGTTTATTGCATCAGCACATCACCTAAATATGCATTGTATTTTCCTTTCGTTTGCATTGTAATCGTAATATGAACATTGGCATAACCATTGCCTGATAAGGAAAATCGGGAAGCCAGCTTGCTTAGGAAGAGTTTTGATCCTCCTCACATGTTGCTACCTGTGTGACTTAGGGAGTGAGGGAGCCAGTATTCGTGGGAAAGTGGACGAAATGTACAAATTCCTAAGGGGCCTATACCTCTAGTGGGAGAAAAATGATAGGTTGTGAATGAGTGTGAGCCAATAAAAACATAGACTTCGGAGCACAAAAGAAACAAGATGATAGAAGTTGTAGATAGAAGTCAACTCCAATGAGAGAGGCATGCAAGACGACTCTATCCCTATCACATAACTTGGAGAGGAGTTGAAGCGTACACCTACCAAGCCCACATGTTCAGAGGGACTAGCCACCCCTTTTACATCAAAAAAAAGAAAGAGCAGTCACCCCTCAGCCTAGGAGTTTATTACCTCCAAGTAAGGGATAGGGTAAGTTAGTATGCCATTGAGGGAGTAAAAGAAAAATGAATTATTGAGAAAAGTAGGTGTATGGCCCTAGGAGTTTGGCATGGAGCCCAGTTTATCCCGAAAATCCATTGGTTGAGTGAGAGCCACCATAAACCCAGGAATCCAAGTAGCGCCAAGTGAGTTGACGACATTCTAGTCCCTTGTAGCAGGCAATGAAGGCTTTCTCGGTACTGAGGGCATATCTTCTTTCAACCATGCATAAATCTTGCTTCCATCTTATGAGTTCTGCATAAATCATTTGGTATTTAGCATTGGAGAGTTCACCACTTTCTCACTTTGCATTGCTTTGCAAGGCATTTGCCTGTGTTCCAACCAGAGGCATGCCAATTGCCTTTTGAGTTGGAATTTTGGCAAAAAGGGATCTTCATCCAAGGGTATGTTAACTGCTCTTTGGTTGGGAATAGGTCTTTGACTAGGGGCATGCCAGCTACCGTTCTAAGTTAAGAAGATCGTAGGGACAGTACTACTTTTGGAGCATGCAGATGAGGCTTCTCAAGCACTTCGGGATAAGCCTTCCAGCTGACGCAACACAGAAGCATAGCTATCATGGCATATGACACTGGCTGGTGGCATGTATGGCAATAGCCTACAGACCCATCGGACTTCTTCCAAGGCGAAAGCAAGCTTTGTCTGCCTGAAGCCAAAGGCATGGAAAGTGGGTTTCCAAAATCTAGCCATAACGCATAACAAGTGCCAGTTCACTTCAACCATGAAGAGGACATGCCCCAAACCAGCAGTTGCTCACAGTCCTCAGCAATTAGTGCACCAATCAATGATTGCAGAACATCAGAACAATGCTTTGGTGTCACCATGGTTAGATGCCCAGGCAGATATGATTTGGCAATTATGACAGTTATCCAGTGAACCCCATCACATGCAAGCAGTTTCATTTCCAAGGACAAAAGTGCAAAATGGCCGCGAGAATTGCGTTTTGACCCTCCGTAGCTTGCATATGAATGACATAGTGTAAAGTGTCAAGAGAATAAATGCACAAGCTTTCAAAAATTCACCAAGTGGGGTAATTTGTAGAAAACCCCTTGACAATGTGAATTTTGCATAATAGCCCACAAAGGGTGCGGCAAATCACAGTTGAGAAGAAACTTGCAAGCACCCAGCGGAATATCAAATATCATAGCACAGTAGCAATACAACAATCAGAAGTTTGTCATATCAGGAAATTTGCAATAAGGCCCCACAAGTTTTGGAAATTGCATATAGGTCCCTACTTTTTGCAAACTTCGCAACAAAGCCAGTTGAGTTCAAAACTCCAACAAGGTTCTTTCAGAAGATATTGCATGCATCTCAGCAGGAACACCGGTTTCTGTGACACCAGCACCAGCAGCAAGCACAATCACAGTTCTACCCACTAGAGCGCAATTGCAGCCAGTTTCCTTCCTAGGGGACGATCCTGGGATTATCGCTTTTTGTTTTTTCGGATTCTACTTCAGGGCAGATGAGATCCTTCTACCCCTCCTGGATTTTCGCGGGCGCAAAAACCATTTGTTTGACCTTTGACCGGGCGGTCAAGATCCTTTCCTTTGCTTTCCTTGGATTTTCGCAAGCGCGAAATCCTTTTGTTTGACCTTTGATCGGGCGGTCGAGGTCATTTCCTTTCTTTTCCTTTTCCTCGCAGTCGCAAGATCCTTTTCCTTGACTTTTGACCGGGCGGTCAGAGCCGACCTTTGGCCGAGCAGTTAAGGTCATTTCTTTTCTTTTTCCTTACGGGTGCGAGATCCTTTTCTTTGGCTTATGACCGAGCGGTCAAAGTCGACCTTTGACCGGGAGGTCAACGTCCTTATCCTTCTCCTTGGATTTTCGCGGTCGTGAAATCCAGCTGTTTGACCTCTTGACCGGGCTGTCAAGGTCTTATCCTTCTCCTTGGATTTTCGCGGGCGCGAAATCCAGCTATTTGACCTTTTGACTGGCCTGTCAAGGTCTTATCCTTCTCCTTGGATTTTCCCGGGCGTGAAATCCAGCTATTCGACCTTTTGACCGAGCGGTCAAGGTCATATCCTTCCCCTTGGATTTTCACGGGTGCGAAATGCGGATGTTTGACCTTTTGACCTGGCGGTCAAGGTCATTCCTTTTCCATGGATTTTCGAAGGGCGCGAAATCCAGCTATTTGACCTTTTGACTAGGCGATCGAGGTCCTTATCCTGTTCCTTGGATTTTCGTGGGCGTGAAATCCAGCTGTTGACCTTTTGACCGGGCGGTCAAGGTCCTTTTCCTTGGATTTTCGTGGGCGCGAAATCCAATTGTTTGACCTTTTGACCAGGCAATCAAGGTCATTCTTTTTTCCTTGGATTTTCGCAGGTGCGAAATCCAGCTATTGACCTTTTGATCGGGCGGTCAAGGTCGTATCGTGTTCCATGGATTTTCGCAGGTGAGAAATTTAGCTACTTGACCTTTTGACCAGGCGGTCAAGGTCCTTTTCTATCCTTTTCTTTTGGGTTTTCGTGAGTGCGAAATCGCTTTGCTTGCCCTCAGTCCGTGCGGATAGCGTTCATTTTCTTGTTTGACAAATGGTATGTTTGTCATGCCCCTTTTCTCTGGGTTGGTATCCCCAACTACTCGGTTGACAACCGTCATGTTGTCTGGCGTCCGGGTTGACAAGACTTAATTGACTTGTCATATCCTACCTTCTTCAGGTTGGTAACCTCAAAAAATCTAGCTGTTGAGTACGACAACTTATCATTTTCTTGCTAGTGGTTCACTCTGTGCGCAGGATTTCTTTGTTTTTTGCCTTGTTACTTCAGCATTAGCATCAACATTGCATCACCTTACAAGCACCCATTCTCATGTTTACAATGTTAGCATCAGCTCTCAAGATCAGCTCTTGCATTTGTTTTCTTTGCATTGGCATCACATTTCCAGCATTTAGATCAGCAATCGCATGCATTTTGCATTTTCATTTGGCAACAAGTCATGACTTTCAGTGCATCCACCAGATAAGTGACATAATGCCTACAACAAACACCATTCCTCTGCAACCTCAAAATGGGGGTATCTTGTCAACCCTGAGCATCGGTCTCGGTTCCCTCCATCCCTCGACCTCACTCAAGAGGGGCATTTATAGACACCTTGATTTTGAGGTGGCTCATAGGAAAACTCTCCAGATGTTGCTTTGGATGCGGGAAGCTCAACCACTTTTGAATCCTACTCAACCTTTTAACTAGCTAGAGATCATTGCATAAATCGACCATAAGCCCATAGCAAGCTCGTGGCCCAATTGGCAATTCAGATAGCTAGTGGAGAGCACCAATGTGGAGCACTTGACTGGAGCACCAAGCAGGAGCACTAAAGTGGCTCACCTAGCTGGAGCACCAAGGTGGCGCACCTAACCAAAGCACCATCCTAGCGCACCAAGCTGGCGCATAACCACTTTTCAGAGTGCTGGCTGCTGGTTGCTGGCTATCCATTTCCTGTGCTTGTAACCCTCGCCAGCGGATATTCCCTGCGAATCTACGCTAGGCTCTTCGTTTGCGAGGCTGTCTGCATCCCATGGGAGTTACCCTTGTGTAACTCTATAAAAGGACCTCCATTGGCAACCATTTGAAGAAACACTTGGCAACTCATCACTCTTTGGTTAAGCCATTCACTTACTACCAACAACCCTCTCTTGTTTCCTGGAGATACCCTTACATTCCAAAGCATTCTCAGCCCACCAAAGCAACAAGGAAATATTATCTTGAGCCTTCAAGGAGGAAACACCATAAGCAAGGTAAGATCCTTACTCCTCCTTCACTTATCCTTTTATTTAAGCTCTAGATATTACACCATATAGAAGCATGTAAAAACTTGATAGATGATCTATTAGTAAGTTGTTTTCATATGATGAGATGATTGCACCACGTATAAGATGCTCTGTATGTCAAAATCTGCATCATATGATCTCTGTAAGTTGTTTTCATCTCTGTTTTTATATAAGGAATCATGATTCATGCAAATACTTGCTATGAAATGAGCTGCAAATATACTTTTTATATGTTCACCATTTGCATATGATTGTTAAGTTCATTAGCTCATTGCATGCTCTTTAGAATCTACTATGCCAATAATTTCAGCCCTTAACCCATGATCTTGCATGATTTAAAAAGAGATGATTAAAAGGATTTTCATTGCTTGCTTTCCATCACGTTTCCACTTTTTATCATCTGAATAACTGATCTGGTTAAGATAAATCACAATTAATCTCTTGCATCTGGACCAGAATCTAAATCAGACAACAGTTTGATTCAGATTTTCTGGAGTGCAACACACTGGAGCACCAAGGTGGCGCACCAGGGTGGCGCACCTAACCAGAGCACCATCCTGGTGCACCAGTCTGGTCAGAGAGCAAATCATCATCTTTGTATCATGACCTGCATGCTTTCCCCGGTGTTTTTGACTTTGATTTTTATTGTGTTGATTCTCTGATTTGTCATGTCTTTGCATACATGATTTCAGTCTTGGATGACACTGTTTTAAGTCTTTTTTGCATCTTGGATATTCAGCCAGTCGCTGAAATTTGGTGAGCTGATTGCCCCATGAACTCCTGTTTGGGAGGTTCTTATGCATCAGTCCATGATCCAGATCTGGATAGCATGGCTGAATCTTGTTGTTTTTACTTAACATAGGGATGGTGTGGTCTTGTGTTAGGCATACAACCCTTGAGCACAAGACCCATCTTGTGTTTTCATGTTTGGACTTTGATGTATACTCATGTTGCATTCTCTGATGAGTTTACAAGTTTTTTACATTGCATGGCATTTTGGTTTACTATCAGATCAATGATTTCCTCTGGCATACTTTCCTGGCACCCAAGTAGAGCACATAGGTGGCGCACCAGACTAGAGCACCAATCTGGCAAACCACACAGGCACACCACACAGGTGCACCAGCCTATTTTCTGTTGCACACAGCAACATTTGGTGGTATTTAGCATGTTTCCCTTTTAGATTTGGTTTTGGTTTTCTCTGGTTGTCCTCTTGGATATATCAGGAAGACCCCAGTATATTTTCAGCCTTTTTCCTGCATGATAGATCATGTTATGCATATAGTAAAGCGACGATGAAAATCACTTGATGTTGTTAGATCTTTGATCATATCTGTGCAATATCCTTGCACCAGTGCTTGACCCACCGTACGAGTGACATTTCTGAGCATTAGGACACACCCTACACCCCTGCACCCCTATTTAGCATAAGGCACCATTTGCATGTAGCATTGCATTGCGTATCGCCCTTGGGCGTACAGAAAAGGCTGAAAAGCCGACATTTCATATAAGTAAATGAGAAACCCATAGAAAGACCGATTTTCGAGCGCACGAGGGTGCCTAATACCTTCCTCGTGCGTAACAGGGATCCTTGCCCATTTCTGGTTTATGAAGGCCTTTTCCATTGGCTTTATTGCATGATTTGAATGTTTTAAGCGGTTTTCCTCGTCTTCCGTTTTTAATAGACTAGGTGGTGACTCCTGCTTTTTTATCATTATTTTTTATTATTTTTTTCCATGACTTTGCCAACCCTCTTGCATTTGGCCTTCCATGCCAAGCCCGAGGCTGTCGCCGGCATGGTTACAGAACTATGCTGGGATTTGCCCCTGAACAAAGGCATTTTGCTAGTATTCGAACTGCCGCATCACACGGACTGGGTGATATTCCACTCCACCAGTCAACCCTGGAAGGATGATAAGCCGCATGTCGATTGTGTTGAAGAAAGCCTCAAAGTTATGAGAAGCCGAAGGAATAATGCACCAGATGATTTTCTGTTCTGTCAAGCTTTCCAAACGCTCGTACTCCTTCTGAACTGAGGTGAGCGTGCGCACATGGCCACTTTGACAATAGGATTCGAAGGCTGATCGTTGCGGGCACAAGACTTCTACACCCAAATGTGCAGCCAACCATACTTGTACAAAAGCTCAACAACCATAAAAGTGTCGGCAGAGGCGTAGTGATCGGTCCAGAGCCCAGTAAGTTTCTGCCAAGATGACTGGGGCTAGATCTATTTGTCGGGTAACAATGGCCAAAGCGATATTAGCGACTTCAATGTTTACAACCATCCAGCCATGGCTGAAAATCAATTCTCCCAAGAAGCGGACAACAAAGCCTTTCAACCAAAGCTTGTCCCTTAGGGAGGCGCACATCCTGTCCACTTTGTCAAAGTAAGCTAGCTTCAGCATGGGAGAAAGTCCATCTGTACAAATGAGTTGACGACCACAATCACTAGTTGGTAGGCCAGTTAGCTTGCTCAAAAGTGAAGAATACCCGTCGCGCCGCATAAAGATAGTGGGTCCTAGGAACTTCTGTAGACAACATATTCTGTCGACCTCTTCCAAGGTTGGGCTCAGTTCAATTTTCCCAAAGCGGAAAACATGATGAGCCGGTTTCCAGAATCGGGCTGCTGCACACAGAAAGTATCGAGAAACCCCCACCTTCACAATATCTAGAAGCTTTGAAGTGATTCCCCAAATCCGCAGCTTGTCACGATCACTTTCAGTCAACTGCTTGATCCATGCTTGGAGTACTTCTGAGCAGTGTGTGGGCACCACCATCGTAGGGAAACCCATGATCTGTAAGGCACTTCAGCTTTCTTGGCTCGGGCCTCCTCAGAAAGGGCAAACGATCTCCTGCAGGACATGCTCAAAACACTATTTTAGAAACGGATTTCAACTTTGCTTCGTTCAACAGCACTTAGCAGAATCAAAGCAGACAGGTAAGAGATGAAGTGTTATTGAAAGAATTAAGGAAACTAGTCCTAACCGACGAGAGCAGCTTACATGCCCCTGGTTTAGGCGATGTCCTCTTGATTCTCTTGAACTGAAAGTCGTTGTCACATCCTAGCCAAGAGAACCAAGCGATACTCTGCGACGTTTTTAGGATGATATTTGCAAAAAGAAGATGCATGCATGCTAAATGATTTGTGGGATCTTATTGGTGCCCTCAGCATTGGGATGCTTACTGCCAAGTACAAGGGAATGGCAACTCCAGACCTCACTAGACTCGATCCAAGCCCCTAGTTTTTTTGGGTGGCTCTCTGGAAATGGTCACTGTGTCTTGGGCTCCATTCCAAACCCCACTGGACCATACCCCTACTTTTTTATTTTATTCATTCTTTATTTTTTTGCCCTCATAAGCATGTGGTGGGGAGCTGCTGCTGTTTAAAGGGTTGGCTAGGCCCTTTTTGTAACATGTCTTCCAGGTATTCCCTCCGACTCCTCTCCAAGATAAATTGGAGGGATAGAGCTACCCGTCATGCCTCTCTCTTTAGGGCCGACTTCTATCTACGACTTCTGTCTCCTTATTCTTTTATGCCCTTTTTCAGATATATATTTTGTTTTATTTCTCGCACTCTCACTCTCGCCCCTAACATTTTATCTCCCTCTGGGAGGCGCAGGGTCCCTAAGAAGTTTAGATACTTTGCCCAATTCACAATGAAAGGTGGCTCCCTCACTCTCTTGGTTCCTGAATAGTATCTACCTGAGGAGGTGCTACACATTCCCCACATTGGCAAGCTTATTCCGCCTATCATCATCGGGCTTAGATCCATGCATGTGATGATGAAAACAAATGTCAGCCTATATGTGTGTATACTAAATGAGGGTTAGTATGTGCTGTGATGCGAAGCTACATGGATGTAAGAAGATCATGATCTCATGTATGCATGAAGGAAATTGTTAGTGTCGCAGAGTAAGGACACACTGTTTATGATCACTAATAGTACTTTTTCAGGTAGCATGAATTAACTGACTCTGATTGTTCAATGCAGTCCATGTCCTAAAAGATAACAGCCCCTCCGGAATAGACTTGCCTAACCACGAATGGTCCACGCCAGTTGGGCCTAAACTTGCCACGACTATCAGGGAGATGTATTGCTCTCAAGATCAGATCCCTTGGTAAAAGGCTTCTTGGTCGGACCTTCTTCTGATAGGCTTTGACCATGCGCTTCTGATAGCATTGTGCGTGATGCATAGCTTGCAGTCGATGCTCGTCTATCAGGTTCAATTGAATGAGGCGGTCCTCAATCCATTCCGCCTCCTCTCGTTTTGCTTTTTTCAGGACTCTGCGCAATGGTATCTCCACTTCTATTGGTAGGACTGCCTCCATACCATACACTAGAGAATATGGAGTCGCTCCTGTTGAGGTCCGGACTGATGTTCTATAAGCCCACAGAGCATATGGGAGCTTGTCGTGCCAATCCTTATGTGTCTCGGCCATTTTTTAAGAATCTTAGTTAGATTATTATTGGCGGATTCTACTACACAATTCATCTGCAGACAGTACGGGGAGGACTTGTGATGCCTGATATGGAACTCCTGCAGGAAATCCTCAACCGTTTTGGCTGTGAAATTTGTCCCATTATCGAAAATGATGGCATGCGGGACCCCATACTAGGTAATGATGTTGTTCTTGATGAACTTCTCTATCACGGAGGCAGTCACCGTTTTGTAAGAAGCTGCCTCCACCCATTTTGTAAAATAATCAATTGCTACCAAGATGTACTGATGTCCATTAGAAGCTACAGGGTGGATAGCTCCAAAGACGTTTATTCCCCATGTAGAGAAAGGCCAGGGTGACGACATGCTGTGAAGCTACTGTGGTGGCGCATGAATAAAATTGCCATGGACTTGACAATTATGACATCTTCGCACAAACTGGCAACAATCTGTCTCCATGGTTGACCAGAAATAACCCTGTAACATTATTTTCTTGGCCAATAATACCCCATTCATGTGAGGCCCGCAAGTCCCAGCATGCACTTGAAACATAACTGTATCGGCCTCCTTTTTATCAAGATAGCACAGAAGTCAAATGGGGAAGGGTATGGATTCTGGTTACGCATGGGGAAGGGGTTAGGCACCCCCATACGCCCGAGAAAACTCGGTCTTTCTAGGCTTCCTACTGTTTAAGGTCTGCTAAAATGCGTGATTGCTTATTCTGCATGCTTATGTATGATAATGATGAAATAATGCCAAAATCAAAGTAAAAAGAAGTCAAATGGGAAAAAGAAAAGTTATTCCGTGGGTCGAATGTAGCCATGGACAATGCCGCTTTGCTGTATGCCCGTGGGCGATAAAGAAAATTATGAAATTCGTGAAATTCTCGGAAAAGCGTCTCACGAAGCAGCGGAAATTGGGATAAAACCGAGAAAATCAAAAAGGGGAAAATAATCCTTGTTTCGGGACCATGTCGGCTTTTGCAAGCCTTTTACTGTACGCCCTCGGGCGATGGAAAACCAAAACAAGTGAAAACCGCGAAAAATCGAGGAAAACCAGGAAAACGAGGTAAAGACTAAGCTCGGAACATAGCTAGAAAGCGTACACCAAGCCAGGAAGAAAAGACGGGAAAAATTGTGCAAAAAGATGTGCAAAATATGCAAAATGCAAGTGTGTGTGCAAAATCTGAGAATACAGGGGGTTTTCTGCAAAAAGCCCAAATCCAAGGAAAGTTGGAGTCCAAAAGTTCAAATCATCGGAAAACACATTCCATGCATGCATGCCAAATCTGGGGCCAAACGGGTGTCCCTAGTGCAAGCGAAGTACTCTAGGGGGCTGAATGCAATTTACCACCTAATGCGTGCATGCATGTCAAATTAGCACAAAATCAGGGTAAAAGTGCAATAAAATGCCTC
>JAMKQA010034990.1:0-13026 GCA_024699735.1 Posidonia australis | reverse complement strand
TATAGGGATCTATGGATGGGGTAACCTATGAAAACGAAGGGCCTTGCAAACGAAAAGCCTCGAATATTCCTTGGCACATTCGTTTGCAAGGTAACAGCTTTGGAAGAGGGAAAGCCAGCAGCCGCAGCCTGCGAAGTGACTAGGCGCTAGCTTGGTGCGCCTATGATGTGCGCCTTCTTGATGCGCCTACTTGGTGCGTCTGTTTGGTGTGCCTACTTGGTGCACCTATGAGGTGCGCCTAGCCAGCACACAGATTTTGCTAATTGGGTTTTGGCTTGCTAATGGGTTTGGGGTTTGGTTGGTCACATCCAAAGCAACATGCGGACACTTATCTCTGGGTCACCTCAAAATCGGGGTGTCTACAGGTGGCATTCCAAGCAATTCCATTGGAAAAACATCAGGATATTCTCTCATCACCGGCAAGTCCTGAATCTTGACCATAGGTGAAGTAGAAACTATCACCCAGGTCAAATAGCCCACACTGCCTCTCGCTAGATGATGGTAGGCCTTAAGAGCAGAAATCAGTTTTCTAGGCTCACCCGATCTGGTGCCTTGTACCATACACTAGTCTTGGCCTAGACACTCTGCCAAAACTCTTCTCTTGGCACAATCTATCATAGCTGAATGCTGTGCCAGCCAATCCATCCCTAGGATAACATCATAATCCTGCATGTCCATTAGGATCAAGCTTGCCTAAAAATTCCTGTCCCCTAAATAAATATCAATCGATCTCAAGTATATCCATGCTAGACTGTGTTCTCCCAATGTAGTGACTACATCTAGGTGGAATGCCAACCTGGCTGGCCTAGTCTCGATCTCAATGGCAAATGACTCGGAGACAAAAGAAAATGAACTCCCAGAGTCGAACAAGACTCGGGCCATCCGATCAGCTACAAGAAAAGATCCTATAATCAACACATCATAACCATAATCATAATAAGAAATAGTGTTAAGTACACATAGGATTTATTATTACAAGACAGGAATTAACTCATACAATCGTACTAGTTCTCACCTTCTACCACATCTCCAAATGGACCAACATTTGGGGCAGCAATAGAGAACACACTCCCCTTGGTAGGCTGACGTAGTGCATCTCCTACTGGCTTCGGCTGATTGGGACAGTCCTTCTAATAATGTCTGGACTTCCCACAGTTGTAGCATACTACACTATCTAAATTCCTCTGCCAGTGCCAACACTGCACCGCTACATGCCCTTTCTTGCCACAAACATGGCACGGTCCCACCTGTGGGCCACTACTAGACCCTGCGTGGCTGAAACCCATACTCTCTTCTCTACCAGATGTAGGCCGTTGCTTTCGCTTCTTCCTAGAGCTGCCAGAACTCCCAGAACTTGGTGCTCCAGTCATTGATGGTCAAGAGATGGAGGGTCGAGAAATAGAAGGTCGAGAGATAGACTTTCTCCCCTTTTCCTTCTTAGGATACTCCTCCTGGAACAGCCTACGATCATCCTCATAGCGGCTTGCAAGCGCAACAGTATCTACTATGGTCTAGCATTTGAAGCTAATAACTTTGGATCTCAGCACAGGATTCAACCCTTCTACGAACCTCTTGGCTCTGTTCTTCTCAGAAATCACAGCCAAAGAGAACTGCTCTAGTCGAAGGAAGGACGACTCATACTCAGCCATAGATAGGCTCCCCTACTTCATATTCCCGAATTCTCTGTCTAGCATATCCCTCTCATGCTTAGGGAAAAACATCTCATAAAATACTTCTTGGAATTCTTCCTAAGAGATCATCAGTAGGACCGCATTCGGAAATTTGGTGCAGCGCATTGTCCTCCACCACTAATCCATAACACCCTTGAGCTAGACTGCCGTGATCCAGACCCACTTTTCTGCTGGACACTCGATCCCCTCTAGGATCTTCTCCACCTCCAAGAATCATGCCTCACACTCCACGGTTGTGTCGTGCCCATCAAAAGTCGACGCGCCTAGCTGGCGGAACTACTTGATCCATGGGTCTCCCTTCGCCTCATCCCGACTGCTGCTACCGAAGGACTGGGTGAAATCCCACATCATCTCTCCAAACACTCGTCTCATACCCCTCCATGCACTACCCTCTCCTGTCTCGGAGTCGGGTATAGGGGCCTTGCCACGAGTGCGGCCTCGGCGAGACATCTTCCTGCCAGCACAACAAAACACAACAAAAAAAAAATTCAAGTGCATGACTCGCTATTGTGTAGTCCTTGGGAACCACTAGACCGGACATCACCAAGCTGGTGCACTTGGTGTAACATTAGCTCTGATACCACTCTGTAATGCCTCGAACCTAGGCACGTTACCTAAATCATAGTATCATCAGTAATATTACACTAATTACAGTAACATTAAATAACTGTAACTAAGGCTTACCTTCAGGAAATGATGTATGGTTAGAAGCTCCGACTCTGGCACCGGAACTTGACTGTACACGATCTACACCTAAAAACCAAATAAGTACGCATGAGTGACATCTAAGTCACCTAATACGTGCCCCAAACACACAAAAACAGCAAAAAGCCAAAAACTCAATTTTTAATTTATAAAACTTGGTTTTCTTTAAAGATCCAGTTTAAAACATCCTTGTCCTTTCCGTTGAAATCATTTGGGACTCTATTCCCAAGGTTATACTCTTTTCAAAACGCACTTTTCCTTTTTCTTTTAAAATTTTTGGAAATCATTTCCAAAACCATGTTCCTTTTCAAAACTCGTTTTTCTTCTTTATTGCTTGGAATTTCTTCCCAAGACAAAAGCTACTTTCGAAACTCACATCTTTGATCAGATTCAGCCCAAAACACAATGCCTCTCTGGCTCAAAACCAAAATCATAAAAACTGGCTGGTAACTGGTTAAAACACAATTCTTGTTTTATTCTAGGATTTTAGGACTATTCATAAGTCTAATCCCAGACAAACCACATTTCTTTTCATTTCTCAAAATCACATTCTTTTCTTATTCATTTCCACTTTTCTTTACTGATGTTACCTTGATCAGGGGTAACCAGGCACACAAGTACTAGGCAAGGGTATCATTTCCCTTACCTCCCAGCACTGCCGTGGTGAAATTCCCAATGCGAGATGCCACCGTCCCGGCCAACCGGCCTCAATCCTTTTCATATATGCACGGGAATACGTCTTTGTCTGACGCCCCATCGGTGACCCGAACAACTAATTACAACAACCTAGGCTCAGCCTAAACCGTCACGAGCTCAGTGACCCGAACAACTGGGTTCAACGACCCAAGCTCAGCCTACGTCGTCTCAGGCTCGGCAACCACAATCGTGTTTGACAACTAGTTTCAATGGAGTCTCATACTCCTACTACGTTGTCGACACCGACCCCCGTGGTTCTTTAACACATTATTAGTGTTTCATTTTCGAAACTCTTTAAGCTTTTCTTTTCAAAACCATTTCCATTTCATTCTTTTTCATTGCAGGAATCTATTTTCCATGCAATACTTGACCCTCTTCAAGGGTCCCAACTCAATTCATTTAAAATCATGCTTTAAAATTCATAAATTGGGCCTCATGCCCAAAACCACACACAATCAACTATTTTATTCATTTATAGGGCCTAAAACCCAAATCATGCCCAAATTCACTTATATGGGTTCTATATTCCTCCATGCCATTTACATTAGGAAAACATCATTAACACATGCTCATTGTTCATTAAAAACCTTTTATTTCCATTATTTGTGCCCATTTATTCACATGGGCCAGGGGATGAAAACAGTAGACCAAATTAGAATTCAGTATACCGAAAATTACTGATTCGGTATACCGAAAATTACTGATTCGGTTGATCGAAGGTATTCGGTCTACTGAAACCCGTGCTCCTACACCTATTGACAGGGATTCGGTATGTCGAACCCATTTTGGCATGTCAAATCACCCGTGTTCTGTACACAGCCCCCTTCCAACAAACCATCTTTTTGTCGAAAGTGGGAGCCTCCGGTGGACCCCTCAAACAAGTATCATAAAACACAAATAAATCATGGTGTTTAGACCCTTGAGTCTACTTCAAAACCCCTCAAGCCATTCATCAAACCATCAACCATACGTTCCACATGAAAATCACAAAGGGATGAAGCTCAAAAATGGCTATTGTAGCCCTCATCCCAAAAACTTGTATATTCCTACAAATTTCAATCTTAACCGCATGATATCTATGTTTTCATGCATTCCAACTTATTCTCATCAATTCCAAAATTTTTCTACGATTTTACATTCAATTTTCTCAATTTTCATACATTTAACATGATCTACTGGAAGCATGTAAACGAGCAAGGAGAAGGTCCGTGTACCTCGAGTGGCACTTCGGCGATCTTCCTCACTCCCCGGCAAGTCTCCTCTAGCCCCGGCGAAGCCTCCTCCACCAGCGATCTACACAAACCACCTCCTCCTCAGTCGTGTGCCACTCTTCCTTTTCTTCTCCTCTCTCGGTTTATTTTCCCTCTCCTCGCTTGCCTCCGCCTCCCTTTATCCTCTCCTCCTCCTACGTCGCACTGGCCGTCCATCACGTCGAAAGAGACGGAGAGGCACAGGCTGGCGTTGTTGGTGGCACTGGTCGAGGAAGGGAAAGAAGGAGACGGGGATTGTGCGGGCTCGTGAGAAAGAGAGAGAGAAGAAAAAGAAAAAGGAAGGAAAGAAAAAGAAGAAAAGACAAGCACGCAAACCGAGATGACTGTGCATCCTCAAATCGGACTCCACATTGGTCCCAAATCAAAAACAGGTGCACAGAAAGTTAACCACAAGTTCACACAACCAAGAACAACAGATTATCCATTAATAAATCATTTATACAATATTACAATTAATTACATGGTTTACAATTAAAATAGATAATCAGGCCCAGATGTCACATAGGTGAACTTAGGGAAATGCGAAAATGAGATATCTACAAATGCCCCTTGGAGTTGATTTTGGAACGAGATTAGCTCCAAGGTAAGAAGGATATCCCCATTGAACATTTCCTGAAATAGGGAGCTCACTCTCAAACGATCCGCTACGGATTCCAAAAAACTACACCTATTAGTTTCGGGACATGGTCGCACAACGAAAAGGTGAGAAGATGAACAGACTCGGTTTCGTGACATGGTCACACCACCGAGTGGCTTGATAATCTAAAGATGTCATCATATTGAAGGCTCATACATGGAGGGGTTAAGCCGAGGCTATGTGTCACAACCGGTGTTGAAACCTATCAACCATGTAGAGTGACACTTCAACGGGGCAGGAACTAAGATGACCGTAGGGAAATTACCCAATCGTCGGTCGAAAAGAAAAAAGGGAACTAAAGATGCCATCATATCGAAGGCTCAGGCATGGAGGGGTTAAGCTAGGGCTATCTGTCGTAGTTGGTGTTGAGACCTGTCAACCATGTTGAGTGATGCTTCAACAGAGAAGAAATTAAGGTGACTGTGGGGAAATTATCTAATCACCAGTTGAAAAGGAAAAGCTAATTAAAAGGTAATAAATGTTAGTGGCTTCTTGTTTGAGAGCTTGCTCGGATTGGAATATTGAATTGGATAGGTTGGGACTTGAATAAGGTTTTAGGAGGATCACAGTTTCTAAGGATTTCTAACACTCTTGAAGAGCATTGCTTCATCAGCGCTTCAGTTCCAATGCATGAGTCCTAAATGCATGGCTGCATGATTCAAGCAGACAATAATGCAAATGCAAGGTCAATCATTCGATACAAAGAATGATCCATATGACAGGTTAGACCGGTGGAGTATGGGTGTTCTCTAGCCATATAGACATATGCAAGATGCATGATGCAATTTGTTGTGGTCAAGTGTTTTTTGTCTTTGAGTATGACCAATACCCTGAGGAGAGGACCGTCGTTCCGCAACTGGACTTGGTAAGTAAAGGAGTTCTATGAATAAAGAATCGGGAGAGGGAGTGAACCCTACCTTTGCCAAACTGGGATTTTGCCTCTTAGTCAGTGTAATGTGCCTCCGTTCATAGTTGGGACTCCAAAAGCGGAAGTCCATTCTCAGTGGGACTTTGTATTCCACCATGGTGGGACTTAATGTAGCCTCACGGTGGGGCTTCATGTACTAAAACGTGGTGGGGGACAAAACCTACACACTTAATAAATGTGTTAGTAATCAAAAGTGTACCTTTCCCTACCTCGGAAGGGTTGGCTAATTTGCCAAGGAAGGTACTGTAATGCTATCCTTTACTCCCCTTTGCTTAAGATTAGGTGGAGGGAATTAGTTTTGGCCTCAACTTGAGGTGGAAAATTGGAGTCCAATGGATGTCATTTGTAAGTCTTCTGTGGATGCTCTAATGATCATTGTGAGGCAATGTCTTTGTGGGGCAAAATGCACCTAAGCCGTGAAGGCACACTTAAGTAGGACGTTTAACTTCAAATTGGGTGGATTGATGGTTGCATCACTAGCTAGACCAATTCCAGTTTCCTTACTATGTCTTCACTTGTAGGTAAGGTGGATGACACTGCTTATTATGTTTTGGTTTTTTTTCTTATTTTTTTGGATTTTTGATGTTCTATTTTTTTTTTGGATTTTTGAATTTTCTGATTTTTTTGGTTTTTGCACTTCTTGGATTTTTGATTTTTCTGATTTTTTTTTGGATTTTTTTAATTGATGATGATGATGAGTGCAATCACAAGCCTCCCTCTTATGCATTTAGCATTGCTGCCTTGTATTATCCAAGGTGAGAGAGTTGTCCCTTTCATCGTAGCTTGGCCTTTTAAGGACTTACAACTTTGTACTGGCATTAGTTGATTATTGCCTCCCTTATTTACTCAGTTCTTGAGTTTCTAGGGTTTTCCTACCCCTTGCCTATGTGAGGGAGACTCAAGGTTCAGTAGACTCATGGTGTTGGCTATAGCCTTTGAGCCACTCACCGGTAGTTGGCCCTAATGTGCCTACAACATTCCCAAGGTCTTTGGCTTTTATTTTTCTTTTTTCTTTTCTTTTCTTTTCTTTTGGGGTTCCCCTCTCAAGACATTTTTCTATAGATGCCTGCCCATGACTGCCTTCTCAGACTTATACTATGATGGCACATCTACTTATTCGTTAGTTGTCTCACCCCATTCTAAGTACCTACCCATCACTACCTTCTCGGATTTATGCTATGATGGTATACCCACTTTTGAAGCTTTTCCCTCTTTTGAGCACTTTCTACGTTGTATGGTTTAGGTGTGCTCCCCCATGACTGCCTTCTCAGACTTATGCTAGGAGGCCATATAGTACAAGGTGAGTGGCTTTTATGGTATGCCTAGGCTTCAAGCCTGCTTTGCTCTCATCTCCCCGTGCAAGTGTATGTGATGATAGGACAAGGCTTGGGTCACCCTAGTTGCTCAACTTCTTTTCTATGTAGGAGATAACTTTCTTCCTTAGTTGGTACTAGTTCTTAGGTCCTTTTTAGGCTTCTGGCACGTTGATTGAAGGGTGTACTTCTACAGTATGTGTAACTTCCACGAATCTAAGGAGATCTTTAGGTCGTCCTACCCTTTGGGTGGATCTTCCCTGGGTGTTACATATTCTACTTAGGAAAACCATGGGTAATATGTTGGTAGTTTCGCCTAACATCATAAAGGTGGTCCGGTATGTGACTTACACTCATCATTTATCCTTATTATTGTTATCTATTGCTGTTATCGTAGCATACAAAAATAACAAAGATAAATAAAAGGAAGCAAAAAGCAAATTAAATGTTTTATTTACATGTTTTTGATATGAATAGTGACCATGCCCCTAGTCGGGCTAGGTTGAGTTCCTTATCTCCCTCCCCATATGGAGGGGTATACCTGTTGGGAAGCTATAGGAGTCTTTCCTTGGCGTTGAACATGTTGGTGCTGATGTAGGTGCATCTTGGTGTTTTTCCTTTGGTTTGTGCTGAGTTGTTGCTTTCTCAAGGTCATGATTGGACTCATCTTGGCTCAGTTGCTCTTGTGACGTGCCCTTGGTGGGTAGGTCCTATTCCTATGAGGGTCTCCTCCTCCTTGATGCACTATCACTGGTATCTCTGCTGATCTCTTTCTAGTCGATGTATTTATGGATGTCCTTGGTGAACTTGTTTCCTTCTGGAGGATCTGGCAGCTTTGGTAAAGGTTCATCTTTGGCATGGTTGGCTTGAGGATGTTGGCAGAGCAAGTTGATTGCAGCCTCCAAGTTGTACCAGTTTTGATCACTATATTCATTATAGTCAGGCCACATGTCATACCAATCTTGATCCATGTATTCATCAAAGATTGGCTGCACAACATTTTCCCCCATCATATCTTGGAATATCTGTGAGTCTGGTCCTTTGTACTAGGGATCTGAGTCGTACCATTCTTCAAGAGATTCTTCATTCTATGGTGCTGGTGGGGGTCTTTCTTCACCTGGCTCTAGTGTTGTTGGTTCCCATGCTATCCCAGAGTCTATCTGATGGTTTTCCCAAATAGTGATCGCCTCTCCTTGATGTTTGAACTTGAGGAGTTGGTGTACAGGAGATGCTACAACATCGATTTTGGCCAGCCAGGATCTTCCCAAGATTAGTGATTGGGGTAAATCTTCTTCCATTACTATGGCCATGATGGTGTTGGTGAGAGGGCCCACAGTGACACGCAACTGCACTATGCTAATGGCTTCCCTTCAACTATTGTCATAGGCTATACAGGGGAAGCGATGCTTAGCAACCTCAGCTTCTTTGACATCCAGGGACTTCAAGGTGGATAGGGAGCAGAAGCTTTGGCTAGCACTAGTGTCGATGAGTATTCCGTCGAGGAAACAGTCCTTGATGTATATGTTGATGATTATTGGGTGTGACTATTCCTCAAGCGAAGGCAGCTCTACATCTTGGAAGATGATCTTCTCTCCTTCGAACTTTGTGATGAATTCCCTTGTTAGTTCGAAGTGGTCATGGTCGCCAACTTCTTCATCATCTTGTTGGATGTCCCAGGGTTTGTTGTCATCTAGGGTGCCTTTCCAAGCCTCATCCATGTCCTCCTCTATCCATATCCCCAGTTTTGGCATCACTGGCTCCTCTTCTTCTTCGTCTTCACTTGGTGGCTCTAGGTCAAGGCTTGCCTACATGCGTTGGATGAACATTGGCTGTGCGTCCTCAACCTCCATGTGGGCTACTGAATGATCAGGCAAGGGCTCTTGGTGGATCTCGTATTGCCCCTATTGAGATGTTTACAATCTTTCTTTAAGCTCAGTCCACATGATTTCCCCTTGGTCGTTTAGATCATATATTTTGTCTTTGATCATGAAACACTCCTCAAGTGTGTGCTTGTTCTTCTAATGGTACAGACAGTATTGGGATTAGTCAGCACTAGGAGCATTTGGGGTTGGAGCTAGGGACTGAATATCTCCACTTTCAACCAACACTTTGTAGACGTTACTAAGTGGCTTTGGAAGCAGTGGATAGCTTCGCCTTTGGTAGCTCTATGGTGGAGGGACTGCATGATAGGTTCTTTGCCTCTGTGGTTGTCCCTGTTGGGCGTAAACTTGGTAGTTTGGAGGCTGCTGATACTGGAATTGCAGTTGCTATTGTTGTTGTTGGGGTTACTGTTGAACTAGTTGTTGTAGTGGTTGATATTGATGTTTCCCCTAATAGTGCACTAGCTGTCCCTAATATGGCACTGGTTGTACTGGCAGTTCCTAGTGTTAGACTAGTGGTCCCTGATATGGCTGATGTTGATGCTATGCCATGACTAGAGCTATGTTGCCTGTGGTGCCTTCATATGTGTAGTCTGAGGCCTTCTTCTTGCTCTTTTCTTCAGACTCCAGAAAATATAAGTCCTTTTCGTTGCGAAGGACTTTTGAGGTTTTGTCATACAATTGGGAGTAGGTGCTAAAGTTGCGGGTGATGACTTCAACTACTTGATCTTCAGGGATACGACATTCTGATCAGGCTGCCATATCCCTCCTTCTACTAGCATAGGTGGTGAAGTCTTCATCTTGCCTCATCTTTCAGCAAGGAAGTCTGCAATGGTGGGCTTGTGCTGGATACGGTGGATGTATTACTGTAGGAACTTGTCCAATACAATCTTAAAGGCACTAAGGTCACATGCTATGAACGTGTTGAACCACCTCAATGCCTCTCCTTCCAGGCTCTTGAAGAAGAGGTAGACGGTCAGCCCATTGTCATGTTGATAGGGCAAGGCGTCCATAGTAAATGTGGCTAGATGAGTTCGTAGATCGCCTGTCCCATCTTACTTTGGTGTCTTGGGCTGTTTAAATCCAGGTGGCAAGATGAAAGGAGGGAATCTTGATGTGTCAAAGCCGACCAATGCCCTTGAAGTGACCCATGCCTCAACCAATGCGTTTGGGATCATCTTCTTGATGTCTGCCCTTGAAGTGACTAACTACCCCAGGCCTTGGTACCCTTGCAATTGTGGAGACAACTGTTGTACAGGAGTGCCATGTTGAAGAGGGAAAGAGGGTTGAGTCAGTGTACAGGATAGCGTTGCCCCTAGGTAATGATGGGAGTGATAACTTGGTGGGGTCCATGTAGCTTGTTGGGTAGAAGTAGGATAGCCTGATGTAGTAGGAGATTGTGTTATAGGGTCATGGATAGGGAAATTGACAGTTGGGCTTGGTGTTACCATATATGTATTTCCCATGTACGGTGTGGCTAATGGGCCCTGGTGATATAGGGAGGAAGGTCCATGAGGAGTGTAATGGGCCATAGGCGGACGGGCTTCATGGGTTGCCCCATGAGAGAAGGTATGTGAATGGAACGACAAAGGGGTGCAATGCATTTGAGAATAGTTCATCCTTCCACCTCTTTGCTCAACAAATTGGACTACGTATGGGCTTGAGGTGTTTGTAAGATACTTAGGCTTCTCTAGAGGGGAGTGAATAGAGAATTTTTAAGTTGTAGTCCAATTTTAATTTTCGTCAGGCAAA
The DNA here is from genome assembly GCA_024699735.1 of Posidonia australis. Lineage (NCBI taxonomy): Eukaryota > Viridiplantae > Streptophyta > Magnoliopsida > Alismatales > Posidoniaceae > Posidonia > Posidonia australis. Next base: position 2,153 of record JAMKQA010034990.1, on the reverse strand, counting down.
TTATAATAAGAGGAAGATGCAATCATACAGTGATGATAAACAACAATAGAAAGTGCTCAACGATTTATAGTGGTTCAACCAACCCCAGCCTAGTCCACTCCTCAAGTTCCCCACTTGAGATTTCCCCTTTTACTTAATATCAAAAGTTTACAAGTGACAATTACCTTACTTGTGCCACAACTGGCAATCTCTTTTCCCACCTAGAGAAGAACTCAACTCAACTTGATTACAACAGTAGCTCTTACAATACTCTTATGATCTCCCAACACTTGCCAAGCTTTATGCAATAAGAAAGGAAGCTTAAGATGGCTAGGGAGGATGCAAAGGATTGGATTTTAGCTCAAGGCTTGCAACACTAATAGTATGATAGCTGTGAATGCTTTTGTGTGTTGTCTAAGGTGTCATTAGACCAAGATTTATAATGTTAAGCTTAGCTCTAATTGTGTCTAACAACTAGAAAATCTTATGCCAACTGACAGAAGATTCGGTACGTCGAAATTCTTTGGTAGATCGCAATCTGCAACGGTTGAGTAATTCTGTATGCTGGATAAATTTACTTGACCGAAAATTGTTTTAGCACTGCTCGTTCAGATACAGTTAGTCGTTAACCCCAATTTTATATTTATTTATATTTTTGGTATGTCGAAGGAATTCGGTATGCCGTTTTAAGACTCAACTCAATATTTTTTCCTTCAATGTTTTTAAGGGTATTCTATCGGGTATTTCTATTTTTCTTGGATGATGACTTATGATGGGAGATTATTACATTCCTAGAAATTACATTAAGAAAAGATAAAGAATTACATCAATTCATGTAATATAGTGAAAATGACAATTTTGCCCCTTAAGTCCTTCTTTTGCCTTTCTTCATATCTTCTAGTTCTTTTCTCTAGAGTATGCCTTGTGTGGCTTGTATGGCTTGTCTTGTATGCCTTGTCTTGTTTCTTCGTGTCTGTCCTTGAGAGTATTCTTACATGATTGAAAATATTTATAAAGTCCATATTATTATCATCAAAATAAATAGATAATATCATTTGTCCAACAATCTCTCCCTTTTTGATGATGACAAAATAGTAAATATTTTTTAATTCTTCTCCCCTATCAATAGTAACCTTTTTCAATTTCTCCGCCTATCAATAGTAACCCTTTTTAATGTATGTTAATACTTGTATGCTAATATTTGTCTCTCCCTTTTTGTCATAAGCAAAAATACATATACGAATATGAAACCATATGTGAGTGCATGTTATATGTTGTAAGATTTCATTTCATAAGCAAGTAACTTAAGCCAAATTTGAGATCAATTATAAAGTGTAGTCACAATTAAGTAGTTCAAACAAAATTTCATTCCACACATCAGAATTGATAATTGTTCATAGCTCATAATCTATATTCGGTTCATACATAATCAAAAACATGAAAAACAGGAGAAAATGAGAATAGATCAATCTTCTGGTGGAGGCAGACGATGCTGAAATTTTATGAGCTCATGATGATATTCTTCTAATTTTTCATTGACTTGCTCCCAACGGTTGTACAAGTCAATGGCATGATCATCGAGTCGTGAGGAAAGTGAGTCAACATCATATTGAAGTTGTTGAATTTTGTTGCATGATGACTGGTGTGCTTCCTTGATTTTATCAAAGCACCGGTTCATGTTCTCTTGAAGAGATGAGAAGAGGGAGGAGATGTGTTCTTCAATCCCTTCTTCTTCTTCATCTGAGGTATCAGGAGTAGGAACCTGAGAAGAGGCAGGCTGAACACCTTTTATGGCTTTGGACTTGTCTAGAGCTTGTTCCATATTAGCAATGGCCATAATTCCTAAGGGATTGGTTTTGACTACTAGAAAGAGTTGATTGTGTAGTGGAATGTTACAATGTTGGAATAGTTAGGTGAGAGGTGGACCATAGAAGAGTTTAGTTTTTACATGGGTAATGAAATGAGTGAATATTCTAGCCTAATTTACCTTAATCTTTTTGGTTATTGCAAAGACGACTTTGCAAGTCAATTCACTAAGCTCGTCATTACGGCCCTTCTTTTGGACAATGTTTGCAACCACAATATATGCAATGATCCTAGCTTCTTTGGTTAACTGATTGATTTTGTTGGGTTTAAATGTTGATCTCTTGTTTGTGGATATGGTTTTATTGATA
>JAMKQA010034989.1:0-10170 GCA_024699735.1 Posidonia australis | reverse complement strand
AGGCTAAATGGGCTCAAATAGGCTTGCATGAAGTCAAATAGGCTTGAAATGGTGTAGTGGGCCCAAATGGGCTCAATCAGGGTTTAGTGGACCTAAGTAGGCCTTCATGGGCCCAATTGGGTTTCCATGAACCAAATGGCCTAGGTTAAGGGGTTTGAGGGCCCAAATGGGCTCAACCAAGGTTCAAGCTCAGCCACCAGATCCTCATCCTGCAAAATTGGGAAAATTTGGGGTGTGTACACTCGCGCTTTGGGACTAGGTCGAGGTTAAAGGAATACAGTTCGAGGAAAGCCTGTGCAAGGTCGTCCCAAGTCTTGATGGTGGCCATATCGAGGGAAGTGAACCACCTCAACGCAAGCCCCGTAAGACTCTTCTGGAACAGGCGGATTAACAACCTTTCGTCAGCTTGGAGTTGGGCGAGTTCTCCACAATAGTTTTGAGATGAGAAATCGGACAGTCCCTACCATTGTATTTTTCAAACTCCGAGATTTGAAAGTTCGATAAGAGAGTTGCCTCTGGAAAATAACAGAGGTCTCAGAATTGGTAGGACCAACAGTCCCTGCCTTGCACTTGTTGGAGTGTGTGCTCCAAATCAGTCACCCTCGTAAGGAGAGCGTCTGGTGCTAAAGCAGTCGTGGATTGTGCAGCAGATGCGGGAGCCGTGTACACTGTATGGGTCGCCCCTGAGGGCTCCTCTGAATCCACCATTCCGTCGTCAAGTGCTACGGCAGCATGGCCAATGTACCCGTGCATGGGTGCTGTGTGCTGTGGGACAAAAGAAGATTCTTGTGTCTGGTACATGGGTGAGGATAAGGCAGGGGGTGGTGCTACAGTAGGTGAAGAATGCGGGAGCAAGAGCTGTTGGACCGGAATAGCCCCTAGTACTACACTCACGACGGGCTGTGCTACCGCCAGCCTAGATGGTTGGCCACCAAATGATGGAGATGCATGCTATGGTGGGTGCTGTGGCAGTGTTGCAAAAGGCAATGTCGACACCCCTATCGCCGGAGAGACGAGGGATGGCGACGGCTATGGGGGTGGTGCAGTGGGTGAAATCTGTGGTCCTAGGGCCGATTGTAGAGGCAACTCAGGAGTCGAGAAGGACAAACCTGAAAAGGGCTGAAGTGCCAATGCCAATCCCTGCAACTACTGGGCGAGGGCCGACATTTGTTGCAGTTGCGTGGTCATGGGATCGTCACCAGTGGTTCCAAAGGATGGAGGCAAAACAGGGATAGAGGAGTCAGGAAGCTGAGACCCCAACTATCCAAACTAGGGAAAGGCTACTACAAAGACAGCTGCAATCAGAGGGGGCTGGTAAACACATAGCTCTGAGGAGGAGGAGCAAAAGAACCCTGGGGAAGGGTCATGGGAAGAGACTCAACTGCTGATGCCCCAAAAGCAGTAGAAGACCAAACCAGTGGCCCCGAAGGTAGGGTAGCCGTCGGGAAGTGGTACTGGGATGGAGGAGGTCCTCCGGATGCTAAGGCAAAAGTGGAGGCAGTAGTGATAATAGGGACAAAGATGAAGGAAGGGTATGCCAAAACAAGGACCTCTTCCTGGACAACAGAGGAAAGGGGCTCGCTAGTTTGATGGGCCATAGCGGATCACGAGCGGGTACAGATTGGACTGTGGTTGAGAATAAGAGGACAGATCCTAGGACGAGCTATCATCAAAGGTGACCGATAACTCGTATAATCTGGTCAAAAATCGTGTCGCGTCGAGATGTCAGCGAAAGGAAAAAACCTCGAGCTCTAGCTAAGGAACTCGCACACTGACAGGTACTCTTTGTACAAAAACAAAGAAATAAGTCAGAAAAGATGCAGTGCTTATGATGGTATGAGATGCAAATGCATGAATGCTTCTAGCATGCGCTTTCTCACAATCTAGGGGTGTCCTACCAAGCCATCTACTCTGGGTTCACACTAGGGTAAATAGGTCTCCGACTCAAGGTTATAAGATAAAGGTTCCCGTTCTAAATCCTAGCCAAAGCATAGGCAGTGAACGGGTGGTGCGTTCGGGGCCTCGTCCTCTGCCAAAGCAGTAGGTTGTACCCTCTACTAACACCGACACTACCACAGACAAGGGGGACATACCGATATTTCATCCCATGCCAAAGCCATAGAATGAGAAAACCGGGAAATGTCATTCGCAAACTATATAGGTGGACTCAAGAGATGTGAAGATGCATGCCCTATATGATGAATGCAAAATATGCTTTAAGTCTTTTACTTGCAAATTTGTTTAACCATGGGGGAAAGTTTGCAATTTGTCACTAGTTTGTGTCATATTATTTATTTGTTTTTATTTTTATGTTTTTATTAACCATAAAGGGGAGGAAAGCATGTCTTTAATCTCCTAAACATGGCATATACAAGAAGGGAAGAAAACATGCAAAGCAACCATCTATTAACAAACAAAAAGTATGTGCAAGTTATGTGCAAAAGGGGTGGCATAGTAAATGTGTAAAAAGAAAACACCCATTATACAAAAGGCATGTACGTAAGAAAGACACCACTTATATTACAAAGAGACAACCAAAGCAACGCATGGGAAACAAGCAAACAAGGAGAAAAGCCAGAGTAAACGAAAAACCCAAAACGAAAGTCGAGATCTGGTTGTCCCCAGCGGAGTCGCCAGTTCTTGTAACCATGCCGGCGACAGCCTCGGGCATGGTGCAAAAGGCCAAATGTGCGAGAGTCGGCAAAGTCATGGTAAAACAATAAAAAGTAAATGATAAAAATGCAGGAGTCGCCACCTAGTCTACTTGAAAACGGGAGACGAGGAAAACCGTTTTAAAACATTAAAACCATGCCATAAAACCAATGGAAAAGGTCAACATGAACCAGAAAATGGGCAAGGATCTCTGTTACGCATGAGGAAGGTATTAGGCACCCTCGTGCGCCCGAAAAATCAGTCTTTCATGGGTTTTCTCGTTTACTTATATAGAATGTTGACTTTTCAACCTGCTTCTGTACGCCCAAGGATGATATGCAATGCAATGCTATATACAAGTGGTTCCTTATGCTAAACATGGATAGAGGGACTGTAGGATGTGTACTAATGCTCAGAAAGGTCACCTGAGTGGTGGATCAAACTCCGGTGCAAAGATATTGCACAGATATACCCATGTATCCAACAATACCGGGTGGCTAACGTCCTCGCTTTGCTATATGCAAAACTTATGCTACCGTGCATAAATATGGATGAAAACAGACTGGAGTCATCCTGATACATCCAAGAGGACACAAAAAGAAAACCAAAGGCAAAGCAAATCAGGAAACATGCTAAATACCATACCAAAAGCTACTATGTGCAATGAAAAACAGGCAGATGCGCCTGTAAGGTGCGCCAGTCTGGTGCGCCACCTATGTGCTCTACTAAGGTGTGCCAGTGAAGTGATATAAAGTCTTGTAAATCTGCATAAAACCATCTGAAAACGTATCATGAATATCTAAAACTCCCGATCACATATGAGTGAGTTTCCCCCTCTTCCACAAGGTCATAAAGGAAAGAGGAAACCCAAGAAAGCATGATATGGGTCTTGTGCTCAAGGGCTATATGCCTCACACAAGACCACACAACCCTACTCTAAATAAAGCTAATGGGTTTCAGCCACGATACCCGGTCCTAGATCATGGACTGTTGCATAAGAGCTCCTCAAACAGGAGTCCATGGGGCATCCAGTTCACCAGACCCCAGTAATAGGCTGACTATGCTAGATGCAAAACTAAAACAAACAATACTATCACATGCTGAAATCGTGCACACAAGAGCATGACATATCATGGACAAAACATCATGAAAATCAAAGTCCAAGACAATCGGAATAGCATGCAGATTATGATGCAATGTTGGCTGCTTGCACCCTGTGACCAGGCAGGTGCGCCAGCCTGGTGCGCCGGGATGGTGCGCCAACTAGGTGCACCGGCTTGGTGCTCCAGTTTGGTGCACCCTAAATACTCTATTTCAGACTGTAGTCTGATCTCTGAGTTAGGACTAAATGCATGCAACTGAATAGGTTACTGACCACCCAGACCATTTATCTAGATGCCAGATAACTTAAATATGATAAATATACAAGCATGAAAACCTTTTCATCACTCTCTCTTCAAGTTATGCATACTCATGGGTTACAAGGGTTGTAACTACTGTTGATGATTTCATGGGTTGTGCAGTGATTTAGTTGGCTTACTGATCATGCAAAAATGATAAACATGTAGAGAGGATGATTTACAGTTCATTCCATAGCTAGTGGCTACATTGGATCAAGATTCATTGTTAAAATAAAACCATACAGTGCAGGGATCATTATGACACTGAAGTAATAAACATATATGAAGGAGCATCCAAAATATCACAAAAGGCACGAAAGAACATTGCTATATAGACCATATATCAGTTTGGTTGCATGCTTTATTCAAAATCTTATCTAAAAAACCTAAGTAGAGATAGGTAAAGGGCCTTACCTTGCCTAGGGTGTCTCCTCCTTGGATGGCTCAAGGTATCTCCTCCTTGTTGCCTTGGATTCAACTGGGAGTGCTCTGGGATGCGAGAATGTGCTCTGGGAATTGAGGTGTAGGTTGCTGGGAGTGGGTGACTTGCTAAGAGATGGTGGGTAGGTCAGCCAAGAAATTTTTGCTAAGAGAGATGAGTTGCCAAGGGTGCCTTTTAAAGAGTAAAGAAAAGGGTAACTCCTGGGATGCAAAAGGCCTCGAAACCCAACAGCCTTGCGTAGATTCGTGAAGAATATTCGCAAGTGAGGGTTATAAGCACAGAATATGGAAAGCCAACAGCCAGCAACCTGAGAAGTGGTAGTGCACCAGCATGGTGCGCCAGATTCGTGCGCCAACTCGGTGCGCCATGTTGGTGCGCCCGCTTGGTGCGCCAGCTCGGTGCGCCACTTGGGTGCGTCACCATGGTGCTCCCACCTAGCTGCCGGACCATAGGCTTGGGGTCGGTTTGTGTGATGATCTCGAGCTAATTAAAATGTCAAATAGGGTTCAAAAGTGGTTAAGCTTACTGCATCCAAAGCAACATCTTCAGGAGGATCCACCTACGAGCCACCTCAAAATCGGGGTGTCTATAGAAGGACTGACTCAACTAATAGGAGAACGGTTCTGAAACATCATGGATGAAAAGAGAAGGATCCAAAGGTTCAACCTCATCCGAAGAAAGGTAATAAACTCCCGAGGTTCCGGGTGCATGCTCAAGCAAAGGCTGATTGACTATGTTGCTAGATGTGGATGCCGATGAATGAGGTGTCTGTGCAGCAGGCATGGACTCTGCCTCTTGTGTGTTAATGGTGATGACCATCCGGTCAATCAAGTTCTTAATTGCTCTCCGGAGTGTATAACAGTTATCCTTAGAGTACCCCGTGGTTCTATGGTAACTGCAATATAAATCCACTTTAAACCACTGCAGAAGTGGGTTTGGTGGTGGGCAGATTTCCAGAAGCTTCAGGAGAAACGCTACCTTAGGAAACACGATACTAAGAGGCTCAACCAGAGGAGTGAAATCCCTCTCAGGTCGTGGAGGTCATCTTAATCCTGGGTAGCACCCTTGCCTTGTCGGTATTGGCTGGTAGACTGGCTCAACAGTGGTGGTGATTTGTGATGTGTGTGGTACCCTAGGTGCAAGAGTGTAAACAACTTGATTCTGAGCTGGCGAACTCACCACACTGGCTTGCATAAATGGGAGCCCTAACATATGCCATAGCATTCCTAGCAGAATCCTTTTTCTAGGTGTACCCAGTGTTGGATCCGTTGTTGCCACCATTGTTATTGTTGGTTCCGCCTGAAGCCATGGTCTGCTTTGTGAATGCTACTAATGCAAGAAAGCTTGCGCTATTTAGTGAGCTCTCGACACGGGTGCCAGCTTTGATTAGGGATGCAAAGGTGGAAATAGGCTGGATGCTTAGCAGAGCCCCAGTGGCTGGCTGCGCTCCTCGAATTATTATTTCGATAGACTCTTCGTCAGAAGGTCTATCGCGAACTTGTGAAGCTAGGGCTCGCCAGCGCCAGACGTACTCTCCGAACGGCTCATGGGGCTTCTGCTTTATGGCAACTAGGTCCTCGCACTTTGGGACCATGCCGAGGTTAAAAGTGTACTACTCCAAAAAAGCTTGACTCATATAATTCCAGGTCTTTATAGTGGCCATATCCAGAGATGTGCACCATTTCAGAGCTGGACTTGTGAGGCTTTTCTGAAAGAGGCGAATGAGAAGTCTCTCGTCAGCTTGTAACTGAGCAAGATCGCCGCAATATGCTCTAAGGTGTGATATTGGGCAGCCTTTCCCATTATATTTTCAAATTCCGAGATATGGAAGTTTGGAGGGAGTATGGCCTACGGGAAATAGCAAAGGTCCTAGAAGGAATAAGACTGGCGGTCCCCACCCTACACTTGTCGTAGTGCTTTCTCTAGATCATTCATCCTGGCGAAAAGTGCATTCGGGGTTGCTGCTGACATTGAATGTGCAGCCAGGGCGGGTCTCGCATACGCTATATCTATAGCACTCGTGTGCTCCATCAGATCTATCATCTCGCCACCTGGTGATAGGGTGTGATGACCAGCGTACCCATGCATGTGCGCTATTTGTGGTGGTGTGCATGCTGAAGCCTATATCTGTGACCATGCCGGTGGAACCCCTAGGCGCGGTTCACCAAACCTACTCCGGTGTGCGGAAACACACGGGGAGATCCGATACAGTCACAGCGAAAATGGTGAATCCGGAGGAAGAGACAAGACTCGGAAACACCAAAGGGAAGATAAAAAGGATAAGAAAAGGAGTCACCACCTAGTCTTTTAATGGAAAGACGAGCAAAACCAAAAAAACCACAAAAAGGCAGAAAGCAAACAAGATGCAAAGATGCATGTGTGATCCGTGCCTAATGGATAATGCAAGATGAATGCGAGCCAGAGAGAGGGTAAGGATTCTGGTTACGCATGGGGAAGGGGTTAGGCACCCTCATACGCCCGAGAAAACTCGATCTTTCTATGCTTCCTATTGTTTATGGTTTGCAAAATGCGTGCTTGCTTATTTTATATGCTTATGCAAAAATGCGACTGAAAACATGCCAAGTCAAAGCCATGAAAAAGAAATCAAGGAAAAAGTTAATCCGAGGGTCAGATGTAGGCATTGGCAATGCCGCATTGCTGTACGCCCAGGGACGATGAGGAAAACCGTGAAAATTGGGAAATTCTCAGAAAGCGTCTCGCAAAACAGCAGAAATGGGATAAATCCGAGAAAATCAAAAAGGGAAAAAAGATAATCCTCTTTTCGGGACCATGTCGGCTTTGACAAGCCTTTTACTATACGCCCTCGGACGATGGAAAACCAAAACAAGTGAAAACTACGGAAAACCGAGGAAAACCCGGAAAATGAGGAAAAGACTAAGCTCAGAACATAGCTAGAAAGCGTGCACTGAGCAAGGAAGAAAAGACGGGAAAAAATCGTACAAAAAGATGTGAAAAGTATGCAAAATGTATGTGTGAATGCAAATCTGAAGAATGTAGGGGGCTTTGTGCAAAAAAATCAAAATCCGAGGAAAGCTGAAGTTCAGAAGCCCAAATCCTCAAAAATATGTAGGAAAACACATCCATGCATGTATGAAGAATTCTGGAGTCAAATGTGCATCCCTAGTGCAAGTGAAGCTCTCTAGGGGTCTGAATGCAATTTACCCACTAATGTATGCAATGCAAATCAGTTCAACAAAAAATCTGGGTAAAAATGCAATAAAATATCTCAGAAATGATCCAGGAAGTTTCAGGGGCAAAATGGTCATTTTACCCTTGAAAATAGGCAATCAGAGCAATATCAATGAAGCATTGGGGCTAAACTGCAAAAAACCCAGCAAACAAAGCATTCCAGGAAGTTCAAAAGAAACTCAGGGGCAAAAGTGTAATTTTCACTGAGATTAAAACATGCTGAAGAAATTTAGTGAAAAGGGAGGGTTAAAATGCAATTTACCCAACAAAATATGCTTCTGGAAAGTTTTTAAACATGTTCAGGGTTTTTATGCAATTAAACCACAAAATTATGCATTCCTGAAAGTTTCTGGAAAATACAGGGGTTAAAATGCAATTAAACCAGCAAAATTGTGCATTCAGAGACATATTCAAAAATATGAGGGCTTATGTGTAATTTTCATAAAGAAAATGAATTGTCAGAAACTTTCCAAGGAAATCCAGGGCCATCAATGCAATTTGCCTAAAGCAATATACATTTAGAAAACTCTGGAGGACTTTTATTAAAGTTTTAAACTGAGAAAACATTACTTTAAAAGTGCAGGGTAAGAAATGTAACATTTTCAGTTAAAACTTTATTCAAAACATTTTTGAAAAATGACAGATGGACCTAGATGCAAGAGAAGGACCTAAAAGTAATTTTTGAAGGACTAAAATGCAATAAAAACATTGTTTCTGTATTTTTTTTTAAAACAATAGATTTTTTATTTAATTTTATTAAAGAAAGGCAGCGGTGGCCGCCGGCGACGGAGCTCGCCGTCAACGACCACCGGAGGAGGCCAGAAGGGGGCCTCCAAAGGTCGGATCTTAGATCAGACCTCACCAAAGGCAAGAGGGGAAGGTAGAGGGAAGATCCGCCGAGCCGATGCACGATCGGTCGGCGGGAAAGGCCTCCCTACCTCAGTCGCCATCGCGGGGCTCCGGCAGCGGTACCGAGGGAGAAGGAGACCTCCGGAGGCTGCAGCGCGGTGTTTGGAGGCTTCTGGAGGGTTGAGGGAGGCATCGGGGCTACTCCGAAGTGGCACAGAGGTTGGTGGAGCGAGGTGGTGGCCTGACCGTCGTCGTCGCGGCTTCCTCCGGCGATCAGCATTGTTGGGGTGCTCGAGGGCTCGCAATGCGATCTTGAGGGCTCCGGGGCGCTTGCGGAAGGCTGAGGATGGATCCTGGGACGTCGGAGGCGCGCGGGGGAGCCAGAGAGGCGCGGTCCACCTCTGAGGTGGTCGTCTTCTCTGACGCCAGCAGTCCTGGGCGTTCCTCTCCGGCGATCTTCGTGCGGACATCTGGGAGAGGCAGAGTGGTGACGGCGGGGCACGACGAGCACCGAGAAGACTCGGGGGTCCAGGAGACTTCCTGGATTGTCCCCACCCCCCACCTCTGTCGCCGGAGTTTGGCGACGGCAGGGCACGGAGGAGCTCCGGAGGCCAAGGGATCACTCTGGATCCCTTGGAACCACTCCAAAATGAGAGAGGACAGTAGGAAGACTAGAATTCAGGAAATTAAGAGAGGTTATGGCGTGTACCTGGCTGGAGATCGTCGCCGAAGCTCCGGAAGCGACGGCTGCTCCTCTCTGCGACAGCCTCTCTCTCGGTGTCTCTTCTCTCTCTGTTTCACTCTGAATTCTCTGTGTGCTCTGTGGCTCTGAATTGTGTGTCCTTCCTTTTTATATAGGTGAACCCAACAAACTTGCAATAGAAAGCCACTCCACTAGAAACAGAATTGTAACTACTGTCCCCTCCTTGCTCCCTTGGCTGCCAACAAGATGAACGGCGATCCAGTGGCTGGTTCGAGTGAAGTTAAGGAGAAAAAATGGGTTCAGTGGGTGTATGATGAAAAATGTGAAATTTTGGTTATTTTGAGTAGGAAAAACCTTGGTAAATGAAGATGGGAGAGAAAAATGAATATGGGAGAGAAAAATGAATATGGTGTTGGGTTTGATTTTGATAGAAATAGGTGAAAATATAAATTGGAGAAGATGTGGTTTGTGCCATTGCGGGCCTTTGTGGGCTTCATGGGCTTTTGGGTTCAATTTAGGCCTTGTGAGCTTCATGGGCCTCCATGGGCCTATGTGGGCCTAAGTGGGTCCAAATGGACAAAATGGGCCCAATCAAGTTGAATGAGAGTCGAATGGGCCTAAAATGGGTTTGTGGACCCAAATGGGCTCAACTAGGGCTTAATGGGCCTTGAAGGAGTTAATTTGGCTTAAATGGGCCTTGTGGGCCCTTAATCAGGGTTCGAGCTCAGCCACCACATCCCCATTCTGCAAAATCGGAAAATTGCGGTGTCTACAGATGCCCCTCCCTGAGCGAGGTCGGAGGTCGAGTAGAACAGAGACCGATGCTCAGGGTTGACAAAGACACCCCTCGTGAAACCACAAACAGGAGTTAATCACCGACAATCAACCACTAGCCAGAGTTCAAACCAGGGGTC
>JAMKQA010034983.1:0-17615 GCA_024699735.1 Posidonia australis | reverse complement strand
GCACCGCCAGAACAGGATGACGGCCCTAGCACCACCACCCACGACTGGTAAAAGAGAGAAGGTTCCCCCCCCCCCCCCCTTCAGAAGGATTGAAACCCAAACCCCTTACCAGTCACAGGCCTCCGAGCACTAGTGTTTCCGACGAAGCTCCGACCAATCGGACTCCGGCAACAACTCACGGACTAGGAAGCACCGCCAAAACAGGATGACGGCCCTAGCACCACCATCCACGACTAGTAAAAGAGAGAAGGTTCCCCCCCTTCAGAAGGATTGAAACCCAAACCCCTTACTAGTCACAGGCCTCCGAGCACAGCATTTCCGACGAAGCACCAAGCCCCGCAGAGAACGCACGACCCAATAGGAACCAGAGGGACCCAAGCTCACCCAGTGGAAACTCACCTGGGCCAATCTCACAGAATCGCCCCGCAATCGCCCAAATAATCGCTAGAGATTCTCTCTCTAACTTCTCTCTCTAGATGCGCAGAAATGACTCACCAGTTTGGACCATTATTAATACACCCTTAGGAGCCCAAAGATGTGCACGGTTTAGTTTCCTAGACTCCAGTTTATCAATGTGTTGCTTTCTTGTAAAATCATGGTCGAGGTTGGCTTCATTAAAGAATGACAAAAGCATGTCTCTGTTGCATTGGACAATTAGGGTTTGTATAAAGCTTAGAAAACTAGCTGTGAACATGATTGATTATACAATGAGTTTCTCACCAAGAGCAGATATACCCAACAGAAAAGAATAATAAAAGCCTAACCAAGCATTGTAAACCACAGCAACAACAAGGAAGTAGATACTTATTTTGCTCTGCAACCAAGTCAGAATTTCTTCTAATAAACACTTATTTATTTATCTAAAAAAAGAGTTATTTACAAACAGAATAATGATATCATCTGAATATTCTACGTTGAAAGAAGGATGAACAGAATAACTGACATAGACAACAATCTCCAACTGTGAAGAAACTAAACTCTTTTAACTCCTTCGATTGTCTAGCGTCTCTCTCTCTCTTCTACTCTCCTCCTCGTCACAACACAGAAAATGTGACAACTAATCTATTGAATGCCTCGTAATGTTTGTAGAGTTTGTAGAGTATTATAAAACATTTTTAGATAGAGTTAATGGAATTCTACCTCTTCTAATGTATAAAATTGTTGAATTTTTACGTGTATTTTTTTTGTTTTTTAAATGAGCATTTCACTCATTTCAACTCATTAATTTGATCCAATACGTTTTCTCTAAATAGGTTAGGTTGGGCTATAGATCAAGAATTAAAAAAAACGGATTATCACATGACCTATAGCCAATTAAGAAAAAACAAATTGGATAGTGGATTGACCTTCAATCCAACTCAACCCAACAACCTTATATGTATATCCTAATCTCTACCACATAGACAATGCTAGAGCCAGAAAATTTTGTAAGATAATTCATGTAAAAATCTAAACACCAAAAAAATTTAATTGTTAAAAAAAAAGACATATATTATATTAAAATTATAAATAATAATAATGTTTTAATATGTGATATAATAAGGGATTTTTCATCATATGGGTGGTTCATATGACCCACCACATATGGGTGGTTCAGAATATAGATCCACCACAGATGGTTGATATTAATAGTCTAACTTAGAAAATGAGTGGAAATTGGAAAATATTATGTATCCAATCTTTGTATTTATCATTGATTTTATCAGTTGAGACTATTATATATGGCTGAAGGATTCTCTTTAATTTACTGCGTATCTTGATAAGACTTCACTTTCAAAGAGTATGCAACTATTTCAAATGGAAAATGATACAAGGACTCGTGATGGCATTGATAGTATTATTGAAATTTGATAAGCTTCAAACAAGAACAATCCTCATTTTAAGCTTTTTAAGATAATTTTTTATATTTTAACATCTAATCAATAGATTAAAAATTTAAACTACTAGATATAATAATATATCAAGTAATTTTGAAATTCCTAAGTATCGAATTTAACATGTACTTATTATAGTTTATTATAGCTTTTTGAAGAACCAATGAATTTGTATATAAAGAGACTTGTATGTTACGACTTTCTAAATAATATGATTTTTGATGTATATCTTTAATAAACGATGTAAATTAGGATCTATAAACTATATTTTGGTATCATTTCTTCTTCTTTAGTATCATCCAAGAATAGAGACATGATTTGGTATATACAAATTTTTTCCCTAATATCTAATACATCTGATGAAAGCAACATATATGTAATATATTTATACATTATAGCATCCATTGATTATACTCCTTATATCAAATCAAGGAAATCTCCACACCCCAATACCACCACCACACACACACACACTTCCCATATCATATAAATCAAGTCATTGAACCTTTTCTTCGATGCCAATTCATACATTAATCTAATATGAACTTTCGCATCACTTGTAGTATGAAGAAAAATATTTAACAATAACAAACAAAATAATACAAGAAATGATGTTAAAACAATACAATAATAACACTAGAAGATATGAGTTGCTTGATACCTTCCTATTAGTTTGATTCAAGTTGATATCATAACTATGCAATCTTGCATCATTTAACTTGTTACATGATAATACAAGTTAAATAATACAAGATTATTCATTTTGATATAAATTAATATTATATCTATATAATATTGTATTATTCAGTGCATATCATTTCGTTTTACTGAGTAATACGAAATAATAGAAGACCAGTCTCATTTCAGTACATGACATGGAAGTCCATATAAGATGCGACACGAGCGATGTATGAATTGGTATGAGATCTCATTTAGTATATATAGACTATTTTCAAGAAGAAAGAAAGTAAAAGAAATCCCTACATCCACTTGCATGTATGAAACTTCAAGGAAACAGGCTGCTGAAAATCTCTTCGGAAATTATAATTAGTCAAAACATCTTAAGACGATAATGACTTTCAAACCACCGAGTTAACTACCCATTTCATTTATATTAAGTCATAATATTATAATAAGCCACATCTACATTTCTTCTCTTCTACCACTTAAAAAAAAAAAAAAAATCTCCATTGACATATAAAATCCATTGCGTGGCTTCCAGGTTCGAATTTCATGAATCAGGAGAAAAAATATATATATTATCGTTTGCGAAAAAAATAAAATCCATTCCGTGGAGTAGAGCGAAACGCCAGGAGGGAGGACGGCGTCCGACATTGCCATGTGGAAACTCCTCTCCTCCTCTCCACCACCACGCCATGACAAACAAGACCCGATTCGTACAGTACCATGGCGATTAGATGAGACGAGGTGGTGGTGGGCAGCGAGGAGGAGAATGGGCGTGGGCGGCAAAGCGATGGTCGTCTTCCGCCCCAAGTACTACTGGAAGAACCGTCGCCGCCTCTTCCTTCTCTCGCTTCTTCTCATCTGCTGCTCTCCCGTCCTTGTCCCTCTCTTCCTCCTCTCCTTCCCCTTCCTCCTCTGCCTCGCCGCCTCACGGTTTCGGCTCGGGCCGAGGCGGGCTCGCCGGAGGGACGCTGCCAGGAAAGAGGTTTCAGAGGCGGGGGTGGAGGTGAAGCCGCCGCCGATGTTGCAGCGGTATCTGGAGGACCAGATGGGGCTGGTGGTGGTCGGGATCGGGTCGGCTGCGGTGGACTGTGGTGGTGACGAAGGTGGTGGTGGTTGGTGACGTCTTGGACTGAATTTGGGCGTCAGATGTGGATAATGGAAGAATTTTGCAGCTGAAAAGTAACAGAAATGATGCAGCATTTTTCTCTCTTCCCCCGCCCCCTGTTTTCGATTCTTCCTCAGAGAGAGAGAGAGAGAGAGATCTGTTGTTCATGAGCATTTTGGGCTTGATTGGCTCGAACATCTGTTCCCGTGTATGTGTGTGTGTTATCAATCAATCTCAAATTTGATTACAGAAAAGGTTTGATGAGTTGTGGAAGCTCGATGTGTCCTATACTGATACAGATACTCATGTTTATAGACTGATGATTTTATTTTGTAGGGATGCGTGGAATGTTTCCGGATGTAACGTTTGGGGTTACAGGTTGTATTGATAAGGGGGTTTGGATTTGTTTGCATCTGGAATAACTCAAGTTTTGAGTTTAACTTGTTGAGGAATTCCAATGTGGAAAAAACCGGGGCGCGGCGAAGTAAACTTTGTTGTCTTAGCAAGCGTCATTGCTTAGGTCGACAAAGTTGAGTTTTTATTGAACAAGTTGAAATAAGTAATGATAGTTTTTCAATCTACACTTCAACAGGTTGAATTATTAAACAAATTGAAATAAGTAATGCTAGTTTTCAATCTACACTTCAACAGGTTGATTTATTAAACAAGTTGAAATATGTAATGATAGTTTTTCTATCTACACTTCAACAGGTTGAAGAAGAATGAAAGTAACCCGAAGGAACAGGTTATCCAGAAAATTTAAAAAAATCCTGGAAGGAACGCACCCACATGAAGAATTCGAGTTGAAGGAACAGGTTATCCCCAAGTACGTGTAGGCGTGTAGATCTGGGCATCGGGGAGGCAAATTTGACAGGTAATGCCATGTGGTTGGTTAAGCAGATAAAAAATAATTAGATGAGCTGTGCTGTAGAAAAAGCCATAGTTCCTAATTTTCTGTATAACCTGAGGAAGACGCTCTATCTCAACATGGAGAACATAATAGCACAGGGATAATCTCAATATTTTACACACAATACGGTCACGATGTAATTTTCCATACCATCTCATTTCATGAATCTACATGTCACTACACAAGAAACTGGGCATTACAACCAACCACAGTTCTCATGCTATGACACAACCCAAGAACTGCACAGAAATTATTCATAAGAAGCACTAAAGGCCTAATGTTTGTTATAAAGAATATGACTATATGAAATGATCATGTTACATATACAATGAATCGCTATATCGGACAGCAATGACTGCAGTGAATGATTAAAAAAAAAACTAGATGACTCTCACTCAGAGATACATGAGATGAAAGAATTTCATGGTACAAATCTAAGGCTAAAATGCTTCAAGATTACATACATGTATGGACGAATGTATCTCACCCCCAAATGAAATGCCCAGTAATCAGGTCTTTCTGTAAATGTCTGAAGTTTATTCCCCATCTTCCTCAATCAGGCAATAGGGATAGGGAGATTTTTACAGTGTCATATCAGGTGCACCATATAGATGGGTGTTGAAACACTGCACCTTAAACTATCCTTCTTCCTGCCGGCACATGCAATCTGGCATGGGAAAGGTGTAAAGAGATGCATTAGCTTTCCTCATCTCAATGCCCTTTACATCACTGCGATGGAGAATATCTTGCATATGATGTTTGAACCTATCCCAACTGCAATATAAAACCAACAACACTAACGTCATTCGAAGATGATGTACATGTTTGTGATCAATATTACAGCTTAACACCATTGAGAATAGTCTGAAAATCCACCATTAAAATGTTCTAAAAAACTCAATATACCAATCTTCTCTCTCAAGCAAATAAGAAGATTATGACGTACTTGCTCAAAAGGCACTAATGTTGTTTATGGGTTTTTAAAGAATGGCAGGAGCGATATATATATTCCCAAGTTTCCAAGAAAAGCATGCATAAAATCATAATACATGAAGTTCTATATGAGGAATCAGTAATGTACCTGGTAGTCGGGTTGTCCAATGCCAATACCAATCTTCTCTTATCAGGATTGAGGGTCCGTGCATGTCCTTCATAAAGATATCGTCTATGCCCCATCATAAAGTGGGGAAAATTTCCACCTTGAGTGGTGACAAATACTTCACTAATAAGGCAGACTGTATAATCAAGTGCAGCCAATCTAGACGAATGACTCTACACAAAAACTCAATTAATTACAAATTATGCTCCCAACCAGAAAATGGTCGCAAGAAAAAGCTTGTGAACATACTTTACAAACAATATTTTCATAGGATTTAGTTCAACAAGTGACGTTCTCATCATTATAGTTATGCCGCTTCCATGTGCTAGTCATGTGACAGTGCCAATGGTTGTACAATGCAAAAAAATGATACCTTAAATGGTGCAAGTTCATCTTCAGATGCAAGAGTCTCCTTTGTCTCTAAACGGGGAAACAGCTGCCGAAGTGGTGCCATATACTTCTCTGCCTTGTAAATTTTACCAGATGCAACATAAACAGAGGTTGTGTTATCAAAACCCATTCCTCTAAGAATCATTCCAACCTGCATGTATCAACTCAGTGCATAAGTAAACTTATTCCAGTTACAAAAGATAGCTTCTAGAAATTCAAGTTTAATCAAGTAACATCATTACTTAAGTTACATTAAACATTTTTCTTGAGAAACTGTGGATGATAACAAACAGATAACTGTTTGAACTAGAATCATATCAATTCTTTGCCAATTTAGCACTGAGTACACCATGTATTCTAACTTCTAACCAAGAGTGCAAGACACAATTACAATTACTTCATGCCATGATATAGATAAAGGATATCATCAAAGCACCGGATAAATGTTGTTATGAGTTAATGAGGAGATGGGTCACGCCATCAATATCAGTTTCTTGGATTCCAAAAACTGGTAACTGCTCAAATCTTAATATAATATGTTAAGCTGATTTTCTTTGTCATAGTATTAAGCATCAATATGCTTTCATCAGATGAGAAAGGCACTGATACAAAAAGACCGCTAAGCAGATATCAAAGGAAATAAAGAAAGAGATAGTGAAAAAACAGCTGTAAATCATGCTTAAATTATAGTTGTATAACATGAGTCCCAGCATACAATATAATTTCTGTAAAGAGATATGAAGTCAATTGTTGTGAACACACATACACACTCATGCAAAGATGCAATAGCTACAACAGCAAACTGAGCTTCACTACACAATAAGAATTTAAATGAGAAGATCAAACTACAAACCTCTAGAGGAGTCAAAGGACATTTTCCATTGATACGAACTGAGCTTGGTTTTAGGATTCGATGAGGTCTTTTGAATTTCCCTCTCCAACTCCTTTCACGGGCCTCATCCATTTCATGCTTCTCTTCCTTCCCACCATCATAAACACACAAAGAAAAGGCCACCATATCCTGGAAAAACAGAATAGGTTTCTCTAAGCAAGAGCCTTGTAAAGGGTAAACTGACATGACCACATATTGAGATATACAGACAATACCTTTTCAAATCTTAGATGCACAGAGATATACCTTCCTCCACTCACTGAACTGTTTTTTAACATCCGATCAACCATTTTTTCAGCAAGGGTTCTGATAGGAGTAGAAAACCTCAATGCATCATAATTAGCCAAACACCTTAATCCCTGGATGTCTGAGGGAACTGTGTGAGCCAATCTACTGGAGAAAGGTGCAATTCGTATGACCCTGCATCATGAAGTGAAACATAAGTCAAAGTTTTCTTTAATACGATAACATTTGAATTTTTTTATCTGAGGAACACTCTCACTAGGAGAGTGGCCAGTTTGGAAAGGAAGAAAAATGAAGTTGGTTATTGACTTCATGTATGACCTAGAAATTTTTTTGTTAATTAAAATTCTAATCAACTTGACATAATTGCAATCTCATTCCTTCAAAAACATTTCATTATGACTTTTTTTCCCGAGAATGAATTGATGCTTACCCAAATTCCAGCAACTTTGGAAGGACCTTTTGCGAATAATAGTTTTTAGAGGACCACGCTTTAACTCTCAAATTCAAAATGTTGCTCATGTTATTATCGAACCGTTGGAATACATCTTCTGGGAGTTCTTTAACTATTCTAATATGATCTCTCAGTCTTTCAGTGAAGTACTCCTCATCAAATATGTCACCAAATTTGCTGAAAAGAAAACAGATACTTTAGGAGATAGAACAATGTCACTAGCTTCCAAGTTAATTAAGGAATGGAAAAGAAACCACTGACAAAAGCAAATTTCAATCATATATGAAACATTTGACAAATAAATGAACAGACACAATCAAAAAAATGAGTACATCTTAGGAAGACAAAAAATTATGTGGATCACCACAAAGACAAGCAACAAGAACACCTTCCACTTCACACAGATGACTGCAGGAAGAACCATCAACAGATACCTAGAAAAGTAACTTCTGAATGCAACCAAAGCAGAATGGATTCTAAAAGCATGTGGATGAATAATTAAATATGGAATATATACAGCACAATAATGCCTCTGGCAGACCAATATAAATGCAGCTAAAATTATTGATTCAATTGACCGTAACAGGAATAACATTAACCTGGAATCACGCCAAACACTGTTAACATGAAACTTCGGAATTACAAGAGTAGCATTCAGCAGGCTTGCCACTGCAACAGCGTCACAGATCTGCACGAAACAAAGGTATTTATCAGTTAACCAAGAAGAACTAGATCAAAATCATATTATGACAAGAAACTAAATCAGCCTTTTCCATCCATTGTTTGGTCAGCTTTGAGGACAAATTTATATCAGTCTAAATTTCTCATCTTTCAAGAAGAATACTGACTTGAAAACTACAACATACCCAAAAATGTTGTTTGAGAAATATAAGTAAAACTATGACCTGAACCATGAAATTAAGTTTGTGGATAGTGATCATCATCATTCTTATTCAAGATTCCATTTCTATAAGAGAACTGCTCAAATTTCTGTAACTTCCACCACATGTTTTTCCCCCCACCTACTTCTCAATGAAGTTCACTATCTCTTCTGCAATCAAATGACATCTGCCTCATAGCAGAGAATGCGATGTGAATTAATTGCCCCTCACTTAATTCATCTATTGCCACTACAAGAAACTTTATCTGAATGATCTCTAGAATGGTGCTATCACTCAAAAAGGAGTATTTATATTATAAGGAGATCATGCACAGATTCTATTGTACGAGTCAAGCCCATACCGATAGACGTTGTTGATTTAGGCCTCCATTAGCTTCAATTATAAGAAAACCATTTGAGCTTGGCAACTCTGAAAACAAATAAAACATCAGCTCCTTGATAATGATTTGAAACAGCAATAGCTTACTAGCCAATAGAAGAATACATCCAAAAGTGCATACAACATTCAGGAGTTTGTGTTAACTTCCAACAGTATTTTTGCATACCCCAATATTTAGGTAATCTCCAAGTAAATAATGATAAGTCATTCATTAATGATCAGTATAAGATACTGCGAGAACCCACAATAGTCCATAATAAACCAAAATCAGTAACATGTCAAGCATCAAGAAAAAAATCCTTCCTATATGACCAATCATATTGTAGCTACATGAAAAGTTTGATGGTTGGAAACCAGAATATTTTGATATTCAAACACAATGTGGTAATTGCATTAAAAGAAAGTCCATGTGGATACCTCCAATAACCATGGTATTTGAGATTTCCATGGAATTTTGAACTATGTTCTCTAGAAAAAAGGTGTTTGTATAGAACTATGCCCTATGTTCTACCTTTTTGTTTTAAAAAATATATTTTGATTAAAAAAGAAATAAATAAACAAGTCCCACCTATTATTTCTAAGTTCCTTTGTTTTGTGGGCAAGGTCCTATGATGTGAGAGAAAGAAGTGGGACCAGATATAGGGTTGTGGGGACCAGAGGGCTAATATGAGTGGCAAATAAACATAGTTTTTTCCAAACACTTGTTTGTAAAAAAGAAATTCCTTTTAAATGCAAGTCCAAATCATATCCTACATATTTTTATTCTAAGGTAAAAATATGCAACTACATCCAAACAGATGGCTGTTCTTACAAGTTTATGAAATAAAGAGCTAATCACAATATGAATAAGGCAATTGAAAGACCAAATCTCATGTGATGAAATTTCTATTAACCAAAATGATGATAAATTATTTTGGTTAATAACCAACTGTAGTAGCGCAATTGGCCACCTAGGGTCCTCAGGGCCTTGAGGTCCCAAATTCGACTCCTATTGGGGTCGAATTTCGGGATTATTCCCGTATAAGCTTTGCTTAGACTTTCATGGTTGCTGATGGATGCAGGCTACTGTCTTCAACTCCAGGTTTACCCTTGGCCACTGCCTAGTTGTCCGCTTTGGTGGAGGAGGGGTTTCCAGTTATCAAAAAAAACAAAAAAGATAAATTGGAATGATGATGTAAAGGAAGCGTATATCTTGTAAGTATCATGGGACATAATGAATTTCACTATTTGAAATTACTTCAAAGGTAACAGAGTGTGAAAATCAGACCTGCTTGAGTTTCCTTCCTGCGGGAACAAGGCTTCCATGTTTGGCCTACTTTGGGATGCCAGGCTATTGTAAACTGTGCAGTTTCAGTAATGAACTTTAGTATGAACAGTATTATAGTAGAAAAATTGACCATGGAAAGAAAAGAAAAACGAATACCAGAAGAAAGAAAATATAGCTAAATTGTTCAAGTTCTATTATCTGTGCTCACAAAGATATGTTGATGTTCGTATGAAACTTATCATCATCAAATATGCAAGCTTGAAATTTCAGAAGACTCCTTGTTGAAACCAAAAAACGAAAAGATATAAACAAATAGCATTGTATCAAAGAAGGAACTTGCTGAAAAGAATTGGGATCCTACTGTAGAAATGTGGTAGCTTGTTCACGTAAGACATCAACAACCGTAAGCAGTTTCACTTGTTAAAAGTCTGAGATAATCTCACACTCAAGCACTCAGAGTTTCACCAAATTTGAAGCTGATACAGATAGAACTACACGGATTGCAAACCAACAACGTCAAAGAAAGTAAACGATCTCCCAACGAAAGTTTATTGTTAGCACACCATCCGAATACTGAAACCTAAAATCCCAGCCTTATCAGTCACTCAATTTTCCAGTTTCTCCCCAATTTCCTGTTCTTAACCGCTCTCAGAATCTCAACCAAACTCCTCACTCCCAAAATTTAAAAACAACTAAGACACACATCCACAGCCACACCGTCAAAGATGACCCACATTGCTCACACACACACACACACACACAAAAACACAAAAACACAGCTTCAGACCAAAATCTATAGGAAAAAAAAAAGCTACAGTTTTTAGAATCCTATACCGCAAGCGAGCTATTCCCCCCATCCACCTGCATGTCGGGCCATAACCTCTCGAACACCTTGGGACTCCTATACACCGACCCTGGCGCCGCCCTCCTCAAGATCGCCACCCCAACCCCCAACCCTTCCGGCACCACATCCAGGCTCAAAGTCCCCATGTACATCAGCATCCCGGATATATAAAGCAACGGCGCGAACAGGAGAATCCCCTTCCGCCTGAACACCGCCGCTATCAGCAGATACACGAACCTCTCTGTGTACCTCACCTTCCCCACCTTCCTCCTAAACCTCGGTGATGACACCGGCGACGTCGCCCTTGGCGGTGAGCACGGCCCGTTCCCGTTCTGGTGATGGTGCTTCCCGCCCCCTGTCCTAGTGTAGCCGCTCATGGCGGCGGAAAGAGGAGCTCTACCACCGGGATCCAGCGGCGGCGGTGAAATCTTCTCGATCTGGTCTTGACATTGTGGAGAATCGAGCTCTGGTTTTGCCTTTGGCCGCCCTACTTAATGGCAAGGAGTGAGAAGGTGCGATTTGCCGTTTGCGTTTGCGTTTGCGTCTGCATTTGCAATTGTGTTAATCACAGCAGACAAGGAACGAACGATTAACGTGGGCGTGGAAGGGAGTGAGGGTGTGGGCACCGCAGACTAGCGGGAAGGGAGGTGACGGGACTCCCCGGCGCCGGGGTGGGCGTCAGGCGTCAAGTGTGACGCACTTGGTTGAGGTTATCAGGACCGTTGATGGTTGCGCGTGTGTGTTCGCGATTTGATTTTGAAATGAATGTGTGTTTTGCATTATAAGCCCTTGCATTTTGGGGTTATTTATTATGTCGTCTTGATGAGGCATTTACGTGTGATGTTCGCGTCTATTTGATGATCGTTTAGATTTGAAATTGCAACACGTTTTCGCAGTGCACAGTGCACCGACACGATTGAGATAATTATAATATATTTGTAGAAGTTCCCCACCACCACCATTAATTTTTTTCCATAGCAGTACATTTCCAGACGTTGACCCCCCTGGGTACCTCCTTATCGAACGTTGAAGTTGACGTACATTATTGAATTAAAGATATGTAAGAGTAAACTCTTGGTCAATGCGTACTCAGTAGGTAAACCCAGAACTTAAATAAGGGGGCCATTCTAAAATGCTAAAAGTACATGGATTTATATCCAATGCGAGATCTAATTTCTCGGTTTACGCAGCGGCCTCACAATTCTCAACAATACAAAAGTGAAAGTTGGAAATCCCTTGTACTTCGGATCTACCGTTGGAACAAACCTGTAACACTAAAAGAACATGCAAGAATAAGAAAGATTTTCCTTTGTTTTGTGCTGTGTACAGCTGCTCGCCCACATGCACAGGGGGTTCTATCTTCTATGAATGGAAAGGGTGTGGTTTTGGACAGTGGCCGAGGCAAGGGGGGTCCATGCTTGGTAATTGCCCTCCTCCTCCTCCTCCTCCTCCTCCTCAGTTTTTTTATATTTAAAAGCCCATCCTTTGTTTATACCACCTCTAGCTAATGCTTAGACCACAATAGATGCCATGGATGGTGATGGACAAGTTGGCATGGTCTAACTTTTTGTGTTGGATGATGCTAATCCACTTTCTAGCTTTCTTCCTGGATGATGATAATGCTGGTCATCAAAAAGAATTGGTTTTGAAAAGGTTCAAGATACAGAGCCAGACGCCAGTTGTTGTGTGGATCAACATTCTTTTTTTTTTGGGCAATTGGGTGGTGGTGTCCTGTGCCATGGATTGAACCTCTTGTTGTTGGTGGTATTCTACAATATCTTGATGTTTAACTCACATGCATGGCATTGAGTATTTATGCCAAGCTAAGAAGGAGAGTTGTTTAAGAATTTGGGACTTTTAAATTTAAATAATACCGTGTCATTCTTGATAGATAGTTTAATTTTAATATAAGGGTTTTAAATTTAAATTATATTGTGGGTACAAGTTAATTGTTGTGTGTTTTAAGAATTGGGTCTTCTAAATTTAAATTATATTGTATCATTCTTGGTTGAGAGTTTGATCATAATATAGGGGTTGTTGTGATATAAAAAGTAGCAATTCCCTCATAAGGGTACTGTACACTAACTTTCTCTGTCAAGCCTTTGTTGAGTTTAAATTATTGGTGGGAAGATTCCAAAACCTTTCCTTTTTCAAATTGGATATGATTGTTATACATGATTTGCCCACTAAGAAAACCTATAACCTTTTTGTCTCTTTTTTCTTCTTCTTTTTTTCCTTTTCTTTTCTTTCTACTATAATAGTACTGGTTTAATTAACCTTCCCTCCCAAGCTTCTTATCAAGAAAGGGAATGCAGAAAAGCAAACATCATCTCAATCTCTTGGAAATTTCACTTCTCTCTATTGAAAAGCAAAGAGCCAGAGCAACTTCTTCAGCCATTCACACAAACACTAGTGGCATTAGTTCCTCCATTAAAAGTACATCCAAGTGGCATTATGGTGCTATGAATTCCATCAGAATGACATAAACAAGGGAACAACCAACAACAACAGTAAACAAATTGTAATGAATGATGTCTATTTCGTCATTAGTCCAACCTCCATGGATACAGCTCTTTCTCTGGTGTGTGGGTAAAAATGTTCTAAGGAATCATATATACCCACTATTTGTATCTACTGTCCATGAGTAGCTTTGAAATAAGCCACAGCTTTGTGAGGCACTTAATGCTTGCTTGGCCAGTAACACAGACTTGTGTGTTTTTTTTTTTTTTACTTTTTCTTAGGAAAAAGTTAAAAGAGAATATAAGTGCTGAAGACAAGCCATTATCGATTCGACCAAGCGTTCACTTCATGTGGCCACTTAGATTTTGTCCAGAGGTAGGTGCTGCAGACAAACTGGTAAAGCATCTTCTGCAGTGCATGCAATTTTATGATTCGAAAAAAAAAAAAAGGGGAAAAAAGACAGAAGCTATTTTGGATAGGGAGCCCCACCTCACATCTGCTGCCAAGACCTCTGAAATGTGCAGGTGAAGAGAAATTCATCATTGGGAAAATTTTCAGATCAATGTTGGAATGTTATATTTAAAAAAGATTTCTTGCCATTGGGAACTTTCCAAACTTCTGAATGTGCATGCTCAAAACTTTATTTTAAATGATTGATGTGAAGTTGGTGTTTTTTTTTTATTTAAACCATGACAGTGACAATCACCACCACGGATTCCGGACTCATTTAGAAGTCAATTAGATCATTGAGCTGATTAAGTAAATGTGTATGAATAAAGGGAAAATGTGTAGTTAACAGCACTGTGCTGGCCCACAAAACATTCCCTATGATTTCATGTAACTGAATCTTTTAGAAAGTTCATGATACAAAGAGGAGATCCACCAAAGTGGAAGCACAGCAAATTTCCCTGGCAAATGTGCACAGTCTGTTCTGTTCTGTTCTTTTTTCCTTTTTTATTAATTTGTATTTGTACAACTTGAGAATGGTTGGGTGTGGGTTTTTTCTCCCTTCATTTCCTCGACTTTCCCCAACTGCCCTGGGGACTGGGGTAGTTGGTTGAGGATCACTAATCTCTTTTTTTCTTTTTCTTTTTTTTTTAGAAATAGATAGATATCATTAAATAGATTAATCACTTGATTATGAATTTATATAGATATCTTGTGTATATTGTGTATATGTGTGTAACTTTTCTGCAGAGTCATTTATTGTAAAGATTTACTTATAATAATTGATGTTTCAGACTACAGCTTGGAATGGTACTTTTTTCTTCTTCTAATGTTTCCCCGAGGTTGCAATTTTTTATCCCCACATGTGAACCCGACACAATAAATTGGCATAAGTTCATCAAAGGTAAATAATGTTGAACGTTTAATTAATCAATTTTGAGTTAGACTTAATTATATATATGATATTTGATTAAATATATTTATGTTAAGCTCATTATATTGTCTTTTTTAACAAAGATTAAATGTGTAAGTGTAAGTTCAATTGAGAGAATATTTTAAGGAATAGATTTGTACATGTAGGTGGAACTTTAGTCCTATATCGGTGAATGATAAAATCTTGAATGAATATATTTCTAAAAAACTCTCGAATAATTGTTTACAAGAATTTTGACTAAGTATAGATTACCACACGTGTGTACACGTGTTTGGTTGAACTTCAAACTTTCAAACATGAGAGAATGGTCACCGGTCTTTAAGTATTTTTTGCACAAAATTACACTAAAATAGTTTAATTAAAGTCTTATCTTAATTAATGAGCCTAGTCAAAACACGTCCCCCTCCCAACAGGTGTTTCTAAAACAAACCATGTAAAAAGGAGCAGCCACGTCTGACACGTATACATGGGACAAGAGGAGAGATGATTTTGTACTTCTTATTCTTCTTATGACATACTTTCCCCTTCTGTCCCTTATCTTCGATGATTTTGTATTCCAAAACAAAATTGTGACGCATCTCTCTTCGTTGACTGATATGCTATTTAATTCTGAGGCAAATTTAATTCTGAGGCAACTAAGGTATGATTTCCGTGTAGACGAGAATTCAGTGTTCTCCATTTACTGAATCGTTTGCAAAAGTGTGGAATTCTGTATACTGATCGTAAATTCTAGTTTTTTCTAAGGTAAGTCTTTACTTCATCAAATAAAATTTAACTTTATTTCTTCTGTTTTGTTACTGTTCCTTACTTTGGTTGCTCATTGTTTTTTCTAAATCTTATATTATGACTTTAATTGACATATTAACCGATATAATTAATATGTGTATAAGTATTATTTCACGTTTGGTTCATTCAAATAACTCATTTATGATCCATCAATTGGCATGAGAAATTAAATATATAAATTTTTAATTTAAATTTAAAAAAATATGTGATTATAAAATTTGATTTGCACTTAACATTTATTTAGTTATGTACTTACTGCTTATTGATTTGTGTATTGTTAATAATTACTTAGATATTTGTCTATAGAAAAAAATAATAATTATTTAGATATTTATTTGATTATTGGCTAATATTCAATTTTAGATGAAATTAAGCAGGTTCAACGAATTAATTAGGTTAGGTCAACCTATCTAACTAGTTAAATTGGTTAGGTTCAATAGGTATTTCTGTTGGTTAGAGCATTCACCCACTAAATTTGACGTCCTTTGTTCCTCTTCATTAAAATTGTTACTTAGGATTGGTTTCTCATATACTCAGGCATCTCATGAGTGTATCCTCTTTATAATGCCAAGCATGCATGATGTATCAACAGATTCGTACATTTTAAACTCATTTGGCATGCGTACCAGATGTCACTGGCATCATCAGTCT
This sequence comes from Posidonia australis, assembly GCA_024699735.1. Classification (NCBI taxonomy): domain Eukaryota; kingdom Viridiplantae; phylum Streptophyta; class Magnoliopsida; order Alismatales; family Posidoniaceae; genus Posidonia; species Posidonia australis. The sequence goes on along the minus strand of JAMKQA010034983.1, from coordinate 1,292 downwards.
TTGTGAGCACATAAAAAGGGTCATGACGTTAGATATTGTCCATCTATTTACTTATGCTTACAATACCAACGTTGACCAAACTCTTTATTTCTTATTTGACTATTTACCATCATCCCGACAGAATAAAAAAAATCTTACGAGTACCAATATACCAACTTTTTAACCGAAAAATGTTGACAAAACATATCTATGTTTTTTTTTTTTGTAACGGTTTAAGAATTTTTATTTCAAAGGTAAAAGACGTCAAGTAAGAACATTGTCATGTCAAAATTATCCAGTACCTCGAGTCTTAGAATCTTCTTAAAATGTATCAGAATTAACAACCAAACGAAGAAGTACCATTAAAAGCTATAATTAGAGATAAGTTTCATAAAAATACATGATTGTTTCATGCATCAGAATCTCCAAATTATTCTGAGAATCCTCTTCAGGAAGGTTTCTTGAGGATGAAGGGATAGAAGAAGGGATGAAATGCTCCACCATTTGTGAAGCCATATTAGAGGTGTATTGTAGCATTTCATCCTTTTCGAAGCCTGAAACAAGCGTTTCTACCCAAAAATGCATCAATGAAATAATATCATGTATGACAAGAGTATATGATCAAATAGTATTATGAAAATCCTATTATTCCTTTCTTTCCAAATCAACCAGAGAATGATTTGAAGTAAAAAAGTCCAACTAAGAAATGATAATTCAAATTTTAGATGAGGAGAAGACTGAAACAAATCTGCAACTCGAAAAAAACCAAGGTATAAATCAGAAGCCAGAAAAAATCGTCAGATACTCCTGACAAATATACAGTTTAAAACAAATGGTTATTGCTCTCAATGTGTGCAGAGTAAAAGGTGCAAAGGGAGGAACCTAACCAACCTCTCTTGATCAAATTCTCCTTTGTTAAATTTTTATTCTTAATAACTAACCAAGAGAAAAACTTGATTTTCAATGGGGTATTGCTTTTCCATAGACATGTATAAAAGGGATTGCGAAGACCTCCATCATTTAATAAACTGTAAGCCGCTTTCACCGAAAATATATTATACTTGGAAGGTAACTGTAACCATGCCGGCGAGGAGATTCCGCAAAAGAATGCGAAATCGGTCGGCAAAATCACGTCGAAAAAGTAAAATAAAATGCAAATGTAGGAGTCGTCACCTAGTCTATTATGAAAGACGAGGAAAACCATAAACATGAAAAATCATGCAAAAACAATAAAAGAAAAGGTCTACGAAAACCAGAAATGCAGGTAAGGATCCCTGTTACGCACGAGGAAGGTGTTAGGCACCCTCGTACGC
>JAMKQA010034979.1:0-13836 GCA_024699735.1 Posidonia australis | reverse complement strand
ATTATATGATGGCGTACCCGATTCTCTTGTTATGTCGGCATGACCCTATCAAATTCCTGTTCCAGAAGCCAGCTATGGTGGGCAGATGTGTTAAATGGTCGGTGATGTTATCCCAATACGACATCACATTTGTCACGCAGAAGTCCATGAAAGGACAAGCCATGGCAGATCACTTGGCCGACTTACCTTTGCCGGAGTATCAGCCCCTACAGACCCAAAAACTCCCACGATCTTTGCATGTGTTCTAGGAAAGGAGAGTGGGTTACGTCTATGCTTCAAGGGATAAAGATTTGCTTTACATTATTTATTGCCTTGGCTGCTAAGTCTTCCTTTGGAGGAGCAGATGGTAGCGCTGGTGCGGTGGTTAGGATGGTCAAGCGGTGTGCCCCAACTTCGGCTGGCTCGTCTCCCTTGACCTTGATTATTTTCCGTTGATGAGCGAACTTTATACATTAATGGCACAGGGAGGTGACAGTCTAGATTTCCTCGATCCATTGGCGCCTTAAGATGAGCCAATAGGAGATATGTGCATCGACTATTATTACCTCAGTCTCTGTTTCCATTGGGCCAATGGCAATTTTGACATTAATTCTGCCATGTGCCTTTTTTGTATTGTTGTCGTATCTCGACACTATTAGAGTCACTGGGCGCATCTGATTTCTTTAAGTCCAAGCAAATTAAAAGTTTCTAGGGAGCATATATTTAAAGTCACTCCAGTATCAACTAATACACCAGAAAGTTCATAATTGTTTATTTTCACAGTGACACTTAAAGGCAAAGTCCTCTTTTCAGGAGAAGCTAGTTCAAAGTCTGTAAAGAATAAAGTAGGTTCAACAAAAGTTGCAACCGCAACCATCGCCAGGGATTCCGCAGGCATGTCTTCTTGGACTTGGGCTTTCTTTAGGACGTCCATCAGGATATCTTGATATTGCTCAAAGGCTTTGATTAGCTCGTAGATGGAGATTGTTGCCTACATCTTTCTTATTTGCTCTAGGATGTCAAACTCTCCCTCTGTTCTTCTGGGTACTTCAAATTCTCGTTGTAAGGGAGGTGAGACTCTTTCCACAATGGTTGGAGGCAACGCGACTTGGTCTGAAATACAACCCGTTCTGGTGATAAGGGCCTATTGGTGAGCTTCATGAGCTTGGGCAGACCTGATTAGTGACATAGGCCTTCTCAGTAGGGACTTCTCTTAGTTCTTGATCTGTCCATGACAGAGCAATGATGGGCCTTACTGCATAGGGCCCACATAAGGTAGCTGGACATGTCTTCGTGTGAGGATCATGCTTGTCCCATCTTGAAATCCTTGGAAGCTCAGTGTGTCATCATGCCAATAAGGATCATCAATCCATCCTCCTACTAGCCACCCATTGGGTGATTGTGAGGGTAGCCCTCCATTGATGGGTTCTAGCGACGCATGCACCCAAGTCATTCCCTCATCTACATCGTGATCAACTCGGATGGGAACTACCCTCCCTTTATGCTTGAATTTGAGGCCTTGATGTATTGGGGTGGCAACAACCATGATTTTTGCTAACCAAGATCTCCCTAGAATTAGGGACTCGGCTAGGTCTTGTTCCATGATGACGACCGTTGTAGTAGTAGTTAGGTGGTTGATGGTAATGTCCAATCGAGTTGTACCCACCGCCTTTCTTACACCTTTGTCATATGCTATGCAGGCAAAGCAATGCTCAGTGATCTGGTCTTCCTTGGTGCCCACGTGGTCCAAGGTGGATATGGAGTAGACACTTTAACTAGCACTAGTGTCAACGAGTACTCCCATCAAAGGAAAGTCGTTGACTATCACAGAGATGATTAATAGGAGAGTGTGCTCCTCTAGTGGCAACAGTTTTGTATCTTTGAAGGTTATGTCCACCCGTTCAATATCTATAGCATCCTCTCCAGCTGGTACGGAGGAGTCTCCATGATCTAAACCATCAGGCAACTACTACAAATGGTTGAGAAGGGTGTCGAGGTTATCTAGGAAGTTGGTGTCATCGACAAGCTTGTCCAGCTGAGGATCCCACGTATCATCTGTCTCCTCTTCCCACTCTTCATCAGACAGGACCTCTAGGATTGGTGTCTCTGGCTCCTCAAATTCCTCTTCCTCAGCATCAGGTGGTCCTAGGTCCAAGCTCACTTTTATACACTGAAAGGTTACCACTTCAGCTGGAGTTGCAAGCTATCTGTCCATAGTGCATACATGGGCCACGACACGGTTCGATAGAAGGTTCTGATGTATCTGCATCTTGGGCTACCCTACCTGTGCTATCCTCAATCTCTCCCTGAGAACAGTCCACATGATCTCCCCTTTGTCATTCAAGTCATATATTTTGTCTTTTACCACAAAACACTCATCTAACAAATGTCCATTCCTTTGGTAGTAGGGACAATATTTAGTTATATCTACATTATGAGTGTTTGGCCATGGTATCGAGAGCTGCAGATCTCCGCTCTCAACCAACATCCTGAACACATCGCTGAGTACTTCTGGGAGTGGCGGATAGTGTTGCCTTTTTGGCCATTTGTAAGCCTAAGGTAGGGATACATTGTGGTAGCTTCTTTGCCCTTGTATTGCCCTTAGGGCAGTCCCCTGTACTGATTGCTTGGTTGTGCTTGTTGTGCATACATAGGGTAAGCTGGTGGTTGCTACTGCTGCCATTGCTGCAGCTGTGGGCATTGTAGATGATACTGCATTAAGGGCCCTTAACATTGATTTGCTTGAGGCTGCGAGAGATGTTGATGTTGTTGTTGAGGATGGGTTAGGCATTCCTAATGCTGATGATCCTTGTGTCTCTTCCGACCCTACTGTGTTGAGATCTGTGCTACATTCTCTGTAATCCCCTTTATGGTGTGCCCGACGACCTTCTTCTTGCTTTCCCCTTCAAACTCCAAGAAGGGTACGTCATCTTTGTTGCGTAGGACTTTGGTGGCTCGCTGATATAATTAGGGATATGTGTGGAAGTTGCCCACAAGTAGGCCAGTCTTGAGCACGTCAATAGTATTCTTGGCAATAATTTCCACAACCTGACTTTCAGGGATGTAGCACTTAGCCCTGGCTGCCATGTCCCTCCATCAATTGCAATACATGATGAAGTCATCGTTTGGCTTCATCTTCTCTAGAACCGTTTGTAGGCTTATGTGTCACACGGTGGCTGTATTAGTTCAAGAACTTCTCCTCCACTGTCTTGAAATCACGAAGATCATATGCCATGAGAGTATCAAACCACTTCAGTGCCTCACCTTCCAATGTCTTGAAGAACAGCTAGACCGTGAGCCCTAGGTCATACTTGTAAGGGAGGGCATCCATGGTAAACGTGGCCAAGTGACTCCTTGGGTCATTAGTTCCATCGTAATTCCTCATCTTTGGAAGCTTGAATCCCAACAGTAGGGTGCAATGTAGGATTTTAGAAGTGTCAAAGCTAGCAGGGGCCTTTGAGGTGACTCCCGTTTCTGCCAATGCTTCTACAATCATCCTTTTGATTTCTAGTCTTTAAACGAACAATTGCCTCTAGCCCTAGTATCCCTGAGCTTGATAGGGTTGGTACGATTGAGGGGTGCCATAGGGTAGAGTAAAGGGTGAAGGCTAAGGATAATATGTGGGTGTAGGTAGTGGTGCTGGCTGGAGTGCCCCCGGGTAGAGTGGTGAAATGTGGCCTAGAGATGATGGTGGAATTTGGTGGGTGAATGAGTACGTGGAGGTAGTGGCATACGGTACCGGTGGAAAGTTGATGGTAGGGCTCGATGGTACTATATAGGTGTTCCCCTATGTAGGCCAGGTAGGCGTGGGTAATGGGCCTTGGTGTGAGCTCAAGGGAGAGGGCCCAGGTGTAAGCAGGGATTGTGGGTTCCCTGCTATTCCCGAATGTTGATGCTGTGCTAGAAATTGGAGGACTTGATTGGCCACCCTTTCGGGCAATTGATGAGAGTCGCTTGGCGTTGACCTTGTCCTAATGGACACATGTGTAGGTGAAACACTGCAAGGCTGAGAGTATCCTATCTCCTCCTCTTCCTTGATGTCCTCTTCAATGTCTTGTCCATGGGCTTCACTTGTAGGAGGAAATGTAGGGGTAGAGCCTCTGGATGAGTAGTCAAAAGGAATGGACACATAAGGGAATTGGCGGCGAGACTTGTATTGTTGGAAGCTCGGAGTGTCTAGCTCTCCCATAAAGGTTGTTGGAGTATTGAAAAGGAACTCATGCTGCCATGAACCTTGTCGGCTTGAAATGTAAAAGGTGAGGAGGCTACCATGCTTGTGGTAGCTTGGGTTGTGCTTGGTGTGGGAGTCACGTCAAAGGGATCAATGTATGATCTCAACCATGTCTGCTAAACCTCAAATGGCATCCACTAGTCTCTTTTATTGTTTATTACAATCAACTAAAAAGAAGGAAAATAAAAAAAAAGAAAAATAAAAAAAGGAAAATACAGACTCCACGTATTACGATGCAATACCCTACTACAAAATGTCTAAAAAATGGTAAAAGACACATAGACTCAACGTAAAGGAACTCGAAGGAGATGTTCGTGCTGTTGTTGGACCGAGAATTGGAAACCAGAGATCCGTACTGATGTCCCTGCACCCTATTGTTACACTTACGCACAAATACTATTCTGCAGACAAGTCAATCAATGTGCTCCTATCACGTCGCTGATCATTGTGGTAGAGGTGGCGATGCTAAAAGACGTTGGTAAGTTAGGCAGCTCGTGCCCCTAGTTGCTCCAGTAACCAAGATCTGTCCTGGACAAACCAACGCCAAACAAACCTATTTATACAATCAAGTTCCAAACAAAACACGATTTTTTAATGGGTTTGGAAAATTAATTAGTGGCTTAATTAACCTACGTTCTCTCAGTCAAGTGCGTTCCTAAGGCAAGGGTGAAGACCAACGTTGGGGACACTAAGGGTCTCTCAATAGAATTTGGCTCTTTGGTATCACTCTTTGACCTTCGTTAGGGTCCACCAAGAGGACCTAGTCTACGGATTTGTCTCTCTAAAGAGGGGCTTGCAACCCAGGTTTTTGTTCTTAGGGTCGGTCCTAACAAACTACAAAGCAATAAATAAACAAAGAATAGCAAGATATTAAGTATCTACTACGGCTTATTATAGACTGAGGGAGAGAGGAGTCTAAAATAATCACCTAGGACACTTCAGGTTCCTTAATCTAATAATCACAGCCAAGACAAAGCATGGGTGAGTGACTGACACTGGCCCAGTTCACTCTGTTCGGTTGATTAAACTAGACAGGAAAACCCAAAGAACTGTAGCTTTACTATCAAACAATTAGTTTTCACCCTATTAGTGGATAGAAAACAAACCTAAAAACTGATAAAAAATTAAAAGACAGGTGGACAGGAATTTTTTTTCCTTTTTTCGACTATTGCAGATCAAAAAAAAACAACATGAATTACAAAAAATGAAAGATCTATAGTAAAAAGCCTATGTTTGTTCCCGTCGCCGCTCTAAGAGGTGTCACAATGTGTTGCCGACTGGAGTCAGACAAGACACGTCATCGGTGATATAGGCAGCTAGAGTTCAAAGTCCTATTTGTTAAGAAAAAACCGACAAAAGGCCTGGAGCATTGCGTAATCCTACATGCACGACTCCTAGGACCTAAAACGACACCTAGATCTAAAAATAAACAAGAAAAAATAGAAGGGAAAAGAGAAATGCTTACGTTGCATGGGGGTTGGCTCAAAAGCCAGTGCCACCATGATCGCCAAATTTTTTGTAAGAGATCCCTTTTTGTGTTCCTCTCCTGGTCTGATGTGGAAACCCAAGATCTAATGTGATGCTGAGGTTGTGGACTCACTGGCATATCGAATCAATGGCTAGATGTTGTTTGGTGGCTTCCTCGTGCAACGTAGCTCCTTTTTCCCTTCAAAACAAACAAATCTGGATTAGACCGAGGTGAAGTAAACAAAAATCAGAAAGAACGTGGAAAAAACATGACTAGATGACCCGAATACTAACTAGAGGTTGTCCTCGCATGCATATACTATGGATCTAATATGAAATGCGATAATAAAATGAAAAAGAACGATTGAACGATACTCCCTTCAACCTTGTGTATGTGACATGGAGTGAAGGAATTGGAGGCACAAATGTAGAGTCTGGATAGAAGAGAAGATCAGGAACTCCTTGTGAAAATTCGACAAGACTTCACTAAGGTTTGCTCTCTCTAAACAGAATTCTCTCAGAATCAGAATGCCTCCCCTAACCTAGGGGGTCTAGGGGTCTATTTATAGATGCCAGAAAATAAGGAATCTTGTCAAAACGAATTCTGAAAGCTTTCAAAAGTAATCAATTCGAAAATGAGATATTTCGTCGCCTATAGAGCAAGTGACACATTTAGAAGTGTCGCCACATGAACAAGCAGTGCCCTGAGATATCCTATTTACAGATGCAAGAAAATAGTTAAAAATATATTCTTAGGTTTAGTCGCCGCCCATACTAACGTCGAGTTCTAAATATCTCTTCGTTCAAAAATAAAATCCAAAATCGATTCAACACGTATCTAGCAACTGTATATGACTCGTCCTGACTTTTTCAAACTCTCTCGAAATCGCTAAAATATTCTAGAAGATATTTGAATCTAAAATCAAATTTTAAATCCAAATTCAAAGTTAAAAATTGAATTTAAAAGATAAAATATCCAATAATTACGAGAATTAAATATATCTATAGATAATTTCAGCCTCCTAATTAAATAAATATTCGAAAATTAAGCACATGTTGAAATTGTCTTTTTAAATTATAGATAATTCTAGCATTGAAAAAGTGATAATTAATATCATATCTCATTTTAAATGATGATAAAAATATATGATATTAATCCTAACGTCATCCATTTTTCTAGAAGTTTCTGGAATTTTCTGGCATTAATATAGATTTATATAATAATCTATAAATAAATAAGTACTTAGAAAATCCTAGAAATTAGAATGATCATGATGATATTTATAAATACCCTATATATTATATTAAATCCTAAGATGGCAAGTTGTTACGAGAGGAAGTACCTAGGATATCAGGTGCCTACTGAACTAACACGAGATACTAGTCACCTATGTTGAAGGCGACGAAATGTGTCGCCTACTAACATGGCATCTAATCTAGTTGTCGCTCTCAAAGGTGCCATCTGGTCTTTTACATTTTACCTTCTGTATTTTAAGTTAAATCCAAAGAAGTTCCTTAAAAACCTGGAAAATACTCGAAAATCTCATGAAATCATAAAAACATCTTCTTTAAACTCAAGGTACTTAAATCTGCCACCAATTTGAGTAAGATGAGAGTGTTAGCTCTGCCACAGTTAGGGACTCACACCAAAACGTTCAAGGGACTCGAGCCTGCCACTAGCTTAAGCGGGTTAGCTTTGCCACAGCTAACAACATTGAACCAAGTAAAATCAAGAATGTTTTTAAGGAAAATGTGAAATATCTGGAAGATAGAGTAGAAAATCCTTAGTCATGTGATTTAGGACGCTTCAAAGGTTACTATCCTAAATGAACTCTAGAAAATGCGAAAATAGGATATCTACAGACGACATCCTTCAGATCTTTTTAGAACCCCTTTAGTTGAACCAGAATCACATGAGATGCATCAGCCAGACACTTCCTCAACATGGAGACATAGAACACGTTGTGCACGGATGACAACTCTGATGGTAGATCCAGTCGATAAGCAACCTCACTGATCCTCTAGGTAATCTACTATAGGCCAATAAAGCGAGGACTTAGCTTTCCATGCTTCCCAAACCTCATGACACCTTTAAGAATACATAGTCTCTCACTAGAAACTCCAGCAGTCTCCACCTCTTATCGGCATAACTCTTCTGCCGATTCTATGCAGTTAACAGCCTACTACAGATCAACTCCACTTTGTTTGCATACAACTGCACAAACTTAGGACCAATCAACTGACACTCGCCTACCTTACTTTAGCAAATTGGCGATCTACATGACCTACCATACAGGACTTCGTACGGGGTCATCTCGATGCTCAAATGATAACTGTTGTTGTAAGCGAACTCAATCAATGACAGATGGTCCTCCCAACTCCATAGCAAGTCCACGACACATGCTCTGAGCATATCCTCCAACATCTGGATAGTCCTCTCTGACTGATTGTCTGACTAAAGATGAAATGTTGTGCTATAGTTGAACACTGTGCCAAAATCCTTCTGTAGAGTCCTCTAGAACCTTGAGGTAAACCTCGTGTCTCTGTCTGACACGATGGACATTGAAACACTATGCAGTCGAACCACCTCGGACACATACAGCTTCGCCAATTGGTGTATCAGAAGGCCCAAATGGTTAGGAAGTAAATAGACTTGGTTAGCCGATCCACGACCACCAACACGATGTCGTTCTTCCTCTAAGTCCGCAGCAAACCAGTCATGAAGTCTATGGAGATGTGCTCCCACTTCCACATAGGGATATCCAACAACTACAAGGTCCTTCCAGGTCTCTGATGCTCTGCTTTGACCAACTGGCAGGTTGTACACCTCACCACATGGTCAGCAACATTCCTTTTTATGTCAGGCCACCAAAAGTTCTGCTTCAGGTCCCAGTACATCTTCGTACTCCCAAGGTAAATAGTGTACTTTGACTGATGCACTTCATCAAGCAATCTTTGCCTAGCCTCCTCATACTGGGGCACATACAGACGTATATCATACCTCAACTCTCTATATGCCCCAACAGAGAAATGAGGCTCTCCACCAGCCTCTAGCTTGCAAAACACAACTTGAACAAATAAATCCAGCTGCTGACAAGCGACAATGAACTCCACCAGCTTGGGGTGAACAGCCAAGTTGGCCACCCAAGCACCAACCATTCCCCGAGCTTGTCGCTTCGGCCTGCAGCTCACCAGATCCTTTAGCATGGTCCACTCCTTGACCATCAGGATAGCCACCACATGCGTGTGCCGACTCAGAGCATCAGCAACCACGTTTGCCTTCCCAAGGTGGTAGGACAAACTAAAATCATAGTCCTTCAAATACTCTACCCACCGACGCTACCTCAGGTTGAGGTTCTTCTGCGTAAAGATATACTTCAAGCTCTCATGATCAGTAAAGACCTCAAACTGCTCTCCATACAGATAGTGCCGCTAGAGCTTGAATACTACGACAACCATCTCCAAATCGTGGGTCGGGTAGTTTTTCTCATGATCATTTAGCTGACGCGAAGCATATGCAATAACATTGCCACGCTACATCAGAACACACCCTAACCCAACACCATTGGCATCACTATACATAATGAAGCTATCACATCCAGAAGGTAGAGTCAACACAGAGACAAAAACTAGATGAGACTTCAACTCCTGGAAACTTGCCTCATAATTCTGGTCCCAACAAAATAGGACTCCCTTCTTGGTCAACTCTATCAGAGACAGGGCCATGGAGGAGAAATCCCTCATAAATCTCCTATAGTAGCCTGCCAGACCCAAGAAGCTCCTGATCTTAGTCACATTCCTAAGTTGCTCCCAATCGCTCACCGCCTCTACCTTGGTAGGGTCCACTCTGATGCCTTCTCCAAAAATCAAATGGCCAAGGAACATAACTTCACTCAACTAAAATTCATACATAGAGAATTTAACATACAGCTAATGATGCCTTAGAGTATCTAAAAATGCCCTCAGGTGCAAGGAGTGAGTCTCTACATTAGGGAAGTAGACCAACACGTCATCAACAAAAACCACCACAAACTAGTCCAGGAAAGGGCTAAATATCCTGGTCATCAGATCCATAAACGCAACAGACGCATTGATCAAGTCAAGGACATGACCGTGAACTTGTAATGCCCATACTACGTCCGGAAGGCAGTCCTCTAAATGTTTGATTCTTATATCCTCAACTGGTGATATTCTGAGTTTCGATCAATCTTCAAAAACACCGAGGTAGACTACAACTAGTCGAACAAATCATCAATGTAGGGCAGGAGATACTTGTTCTTCACCATGATCTGATTTAGCATCCGATAATCTATGCACAGCTGGAGCGAACCTTCCTTTTTGCGAATGAACAAGACAGACGCTCCCTACAGAGACACACTCGGCCTGATAAACCCCTTGTCTAGCAACTCCTGTAATTGGGTCTTGAGCTCTCGCAACTCCGCTTGCACCATGCGATAAGGAGGCTTCAACACAACACCAGAATCAAAGATCAGATCGATCAAGAACTTTACTTCCTTGTGAGGTGGCATACCAGGTAAATCGTTAGGGGAAATGTCAGGATATTCACACACCATAGAAATGTTGTGAACACCCAACTTAGGAGAAATGAAGGTAACTATACTAGCCAGATACCCCATGCAACCCCTGGTCAAAGACTTATAAGCCTTCATAGCTGAAATGACAAGCTTAGGCTCATCCCAACACCCACCTAGCACAAAGAAGGATCCATCATTAAGAGATCCAAAATAAACTCTCCTCTGAACACAATCGATCAAAGCGAACTGCTATGTCAACTAGTCCATGTCGAGTATCACATCGTACTCCTGCATGTCCATCACGATCAGACTGGTGTTAAATTCTTTGTCATTCAGCGTCAAGTTAATAGACAGCAGATACTTTCATGTCAAACTGTGCTCCTAGCGGCATTACCACACTGAGATGAAAGACAAACCTAGTTGGTCTCTCTCCCAACTCCACCGTAAAAGACTTAGAGACAAAGGAAAAAGAGTTCCCTGAATCAAATAACACCTTGGCCATCCGACCAGTCACAATAAAAGAACCTAGTGGTCAAGTACAACAATAAAGCAACATCCATACATCAAACAATTGCCTAGATTACAAGAGACAATACAACGATCGTGTAAAGGGTTACACAACACTAGCTAATCAGCCTTACCCTCTACCACATCTCCCGAAGGTCCAACATCTAAAGCTACAATAGTAAACATCCATCTCTTTGTCGGCTGCTGTGGCGCACTTCTTGCCTTCTTGGGTTATTCTGGACAGGATCTCTGGACATATCCTACCTTCCCGTAATTATAGCACACCACCTAGGCTAAAGTCTGCTGAGGATAAGGACAATTTATAGCAATGTGGCACACTTGACCACAACTAAAACACTGATTTCCTTTGAGAGCATTGGATCTTGTCTGACTGTAGTCGACTCCGCTACTAACAGAAAAGTTATGTCGACTTGCAGAGGTACCACCAAACTTCTCCTTCCACTTCTTGCCAGGGCTATTCGAATCACTGAAACATGGAGCACCGGATAAAGAGAACCAAGAAGTAAAAAAAGACTTACCCTTCCCTTTAGGATGGCTCTCCAAGAACTTCTTGTGCTCTTCTTCAAAGTAACAGGCCATCTCAACTATGTCTGCCACAATCTAGCACCGACAGCCCATCACCTTCATCAACAGCCCTAGTTGCAAGCCATCTAAGAACCTCTGTGCCTACTCCTCCTCTGACTCATAAACAGGAGCGAAACATTCCAGCCAGGCAAACTCGATCTTGCACTCAAGCATCGACATAGTGCCCTACTCCAAATTCTGAGAATCTTGGCAAAACTGCTCCTTCACATGCAAAGGGAAATACTTCTCATAGAAGGCTGCCTTGAAATCCTTTCCCTACATATAGACAGTCATTGAGTCCGAGAACTTCAGTTGTTGCACTGACTTCGACCACTTATCCACCTCACCTTTCAGCAAATAAGTCGCCAACCGCACCTAATGCTCTTCTAGGAATGTCATGCTAGACAGCATCTTCACCACTCTCTCCAATCAAGCCTCGCTCTCCTTTATGCCAACCTTAACCTTAAACGACGGCAGGCGAAACTTCGTGAACCGACTAAACCACGGGTCATCCAGTGGCTCACTAGAACTTGCTGAAAGCATAAGAGATCCCATGCACCAAGCTCTACAATTCGACATGAACAACCTTTCATCCACCTACTCCCTCACAAGACTTCGAATCCTTAGTTAAGGCCTTATCCCTACCACCATGAGGAGGCATCCTACAAAAGGAGAGAGACAAAACACCTACACCACAAACAAAACAAGTAGAAATCCATGAAGAAAACATCAGATGCAGACTCTACCATGCATGCAAAACTTATAGAGCCTGTGAACCGGACACCCTAGGCTAGTGTAACCTAGTAACCTGGTGCTCTAATACTAATCTGTAATGTTCCAATTTTCACAATAATTTAAACAAATTAAATTATAGGAAATTAAAGCTAAATAGTAATATTTAAACAACTAAGAACCTGTGTGTGCGGTTACGAGACTCCAAACTATGTGCATTATGCAAAACCCACCTACTCACTTGCACCTGCAACCTAAAACCACAAGAAACAACATAACATAATTTTCCTTTAAAACCATTTCGCAATCATTTTCTCCAAAACTACCAAAAACCAGCAACTCAACCCTAACCGGCCAAAAACTATGAAACAAAGCCTACTAGGCCCAAACCACAAGAAACAAGGCCCACATCGACCAAACCAAACAAGCAAAGGCTCTACCAATCCAAAACACGATGAGTCAGGAAAGACAACATCGGACAACCAATTTTGGCCACAAACAACCACCAAGGTGCATTACACTACTACAACGGCACTACCCTGTATAAGAGCAACACTGTCCCATGATTCTCCTGTCTGGAGAACTCTCACAAAGCCAACCCCACTTGGCAATGCAGTCTTGTCTCTCAAGATGCTACCAGCTACAGAGCATGTGTCCCACTTGCACTGGCCATCACAGGATACACCTCTTCACGACATCCTCCACACGATATTCAGGAAGGAGTCTCATACCTCCACACCCAACAATACCGGGGCTTCAGTACTCACAGCGATAGTAGGAGTGCCATACCTCCTTGTCATGCCATAAAACATCTCAAACCACAGACCACAACTCTAATCTCAAAACGATAATCAAGGTGTCTCATACCTCCAAAATTTGACGAATCTCTACCACAACTATCTCAACCCCCGACCTCAACCTAGGTAATGCATCCAACTATCTGACAAGTGTCGTCACACCCCCTGATGCAGATAACATGACCCACAGTCTCTTGGACCATACACAAAAAACTAGGAAAATCATTTCCAAAATGGGTCATATCATTCCTTTGAAAACCATTTTCAAAACCATTTTATATCTTTGAAAAACTCTTCCAAAATCTCTACAAAATCGATGCATCAGGCATCCCACAAGACCACTACTAACAACCCACAATCCCATCTCGAATGGACAAAACAAACCAATCCAAAAAACCCTCGAAAATCACTTTTTAAAAGCAATTGGGGCCTGGTTTGACACACCGAATTAGGTTGGTCGATTAAACTGGTCTCAGGGCACTAAAACGATAGACTGAAATCCAAATCGATCATCTAAAAATTCCTAGTTCAGCAAACCGAAAAAGATCGATTGACCAAACTAGGTCCAATGGTCAACACTCAAGGCATGAAATGGCAGGCTGAAGGGATTCGGTCGACTGAACCAGGGCCATGAGAACCAAAACTGATAGAAAAACAACATACCGAACTTTCTACGAAACTAGAAAATGACCCCAAACCTCTGTCCGACTCTTCCGCCAAATGAGATGAGGGACAGACCTGCCAAACATTCACAATAAAATTCACATAAAACATATGTTGTAAATCCTCAAGTCTACTCCAAATCCATATAAATAAAACCAAAATCCATACACCACAGCTCATGCAATAAAATTACAAAATAGCAAGGGTTAAAAGAACCCAAAACGCAACCACCATCATAAATGTTAATTAATTCATCGTAAATTTACAATAAATTCAAGACATTAAATTTAACCTAGATTACATGCATCTTAGGCATTTCTATCATTTTCATGCTTTCTAT
>JAMKQA010034975.1:0-11507 GCA_024699735.1 Posidonia australis | reverse complement strand
AGGTTTGAGTAAAAGAATTTGTTGTTATCCATGCTATATACATTTTTGACTGAATGCCATGTTGCTTCTCTTTGCCATTGGAAATGTGATTCCATATCATAAATTGCTTTGAATCAGTATTGGCCACTTTAAATCAATTATCTGTTGAAAGTAATAGCACACGCGGGCACAATATGTTTCATGTTCAGTCCTTCATAACAACAGTGGTATGTCCTACCTTGTAAATTCAAATAGCAAAAACATCAATAGTGCACCACAACCATAACTTCCATAACTCTTATATTTTCACGTAATTACTTGCTTAATGTAAAGCTTTTTCTATAACGCTGAGTTGTAACTGCATGCCTACTTTATCCACAATTTGTCATCATATGCCATTGTGCTTCACTTTAAATGCTATGCCTTTTCTATTCAGCCAATGAATGTAATGCCATGTCTGACTTCGTCTTGGGCTCTATTATGCTAGAATATTCTACATTTGTCATGCATGCTGCTGCTATTTATCTCTTGGTTTGGCCTTTACCTTTTCTTTTTTTCCTTTTTTCTTTTTTGCAGGATGACCCAGTTCCCGAGGAGGGAACCCCACAGCCTTCCTAGGACACGCCTTCTAGTTCTCATCCCTGGCGGCGAGGTAGCTCCTCAAGATCACGGGCCTCCAGTAGCTCGACTCCTGCTGTCCCTGTCGAGGTATGCCTAATTGGAAACATTTGCATGCATGATACAAATCTGTCATTTCTTTAACAAATGTATTTTCAGGAGTCTGGCAACTTTGCGGGGCAACTACTTAGCGGCGATCACATTTGCGAGAGCCCCAACTTCGGGGTAATTATCTTTCCTTAGCATGCCTTGATTATGATAATTTGCTTTCTGACTTTGCATTTTATTCTGTTCTTTGCCATTTTTAGGCCGGCGATGCTAACCGGGTCATGCGGTGTCACTGGGCCCCCATGCTTGATCACTTTCATCGTCTTCCAGAATTCTTGCAGGATTTTCTGCTTCACCGGTCCCCGTTTGGCGGCTTACTTCGCATACCAGTCATTCACGGCCATTATAACTTTTTCTCGAGCTCTAGTGGAGAGGTGGAGATTCGAGACACATACCTTCCACTTCCCATTTGGAGATTTGATTGTTTTGCTCAATCAGTGGGCCCTACTGATGGGTCTCCCCTTCGGCGACGAACCGATCATAGGCGAGACCACCCACGGCATGCACCTAGCTCCTGCGCATTTAGGTCGTGTTCCTCCTAAACCACCTAGGGCAAACACATGATTACAGTGGGGTGGCTAAGAGAGTGGTACCAGTTCTGGCCCAACCCTGAGCTGGATAGCGACGAGGTAGATTTTGTGTTGAGGCACTTTCTACTGGATTTGTTAGCAATGGTCTTCTGCAACTCTTCGGCTTATTGCATCCATGCAGATTGTTTAGCATACCTAACCAACTTGGAGTATTTGGATCATTACGATTGGGCTGGCGCCAGCTATACTTGGTTGATCTGCGGGCGTGACAACGTAGCTAGGCTAGGGCGCCGTTCTTATGTGGGATTGTATCCCCTGCTGACTGTAAGTATTTATTTTCTTTTCTTCTTCTTTTTTTTTGCAAAACAATTTCCTTTTGATGAGATCTGATTAACTGTCTCTTTGCTTGCTATCGCTAGTACTGGATTATGGAGCACATTACACAGGGGCATAGCTTTGGTCGCCTTCGTGATGAACTTCTTCCTCTCCCTCGCCAATGGGTCGAGCCTGACCACCGGGCTGCTGCAGGGGTTTATAGCTACGAGTCATACCGATATCTACTAGACTTGGTAGAGCTCGAGGATGTAAGTTTTCACGCTCTGGACTTCAGTTTTTGTATGTCTGCATTGCCTGTGTTGTCTACAATTGTCTATTCTTGCAACAGGTTCACCTACGCCCGTTCTCCACATATGATGGCTTTAACTGGGCACCTTTGAACTCTGGCCACATTTTGAGGGACAAGTAGGTAAAATTCTGCTACATGAAGAAGTCGGCGTATTTCCTCCTGGGGCACGTGAGGCATCAATTCCTGAACGAGTTTTGCATTCTTGCCCCTCCTCCTTCTGACATGGACCTTCTGGTCCCGTCCCTTGCTATGGCTAGGAGTCGGCATGCTGCTGTTGTGGCTTCTCAGGACAGACACGTTCTTCGAGAAGTCAACTATACAGATTATCTGGCTTGGTACAGGCGGGTCGGGAAGCCCTATCTCTTTGAGGAGGCCATGCGTGACAGCCAACGCGGAATGTGGTACGCTTCCGACTGGGCCAAGGTAAATTGTTGTAATTTCTGCTTGAAAATTTCTTTTCATACAAAAGGATAAATCTGACATTTGTTTTACTTTACAGGGCTTCGAGGAGCAATTTGCCTCTTTTTACTAGGATTTCTGGCGAAAAAGGGTATTCCTTCCTTTTATAAATTACCTTACTGTCATTACAAACTCGCCTGATACTTTTGCAAAATTTACACAAGAACTGCGCTGGTGCAACATCATCCGGGTACTTCTTTCCCCTTTTATTTACACAGGAACTTCCTTTCACATTATACTGGCCACTGATATAAATCTGACATTCTTTTTTGACAGCAAGATTATCCAACCCATGAAGTGAACGCGACTAGTAGCGGAGAGTTTACCATGGAAGAATCTAAGAAGGACCGCTCTCACACAGAGGTTTCACAAGGGGTTCAAAGTTCTTTTGCCCGCTCCCAAGCTGCTGCTGCTGCTCAGTGGTCACACCGGATCACTCGACGAGGAGCCCGACTTCTAGCAAAGAGCTTTCAAGAAGCGTCGTCTGACGAGGAGTCACACGAGGAGTAGCTGTCTTCTTCTTTGTTACTTGCCAATTTTTGTATAAATATTAAAACTGTATCTTGAACCATGTATCTTTTGAAAATTTCTTGAATGCCAATCTGACTTTGAGATGCAACCCTCTTCTTGGGGTATTTGTCTGTGCATGAAGGATAAATGTTCTATGCAGGTTTAAGAACTGGCACCGATTTGGGCGAGATTCAAATTTTAGGGGAGGTTCTGCCGAATTTTTGCCAGGGTGGTGCGCCTCCCAGGTGCGCCACCTAAGTGCGCCACTGAGGTGCGCCACCTTGGTGCTTCTCTCAAAATGGCCAGTTTACCTTCCATTTCTGCTGCGACCCATTTGCTTCTTCCCTATATAAATTTGCATTTTTAGCGAGATACGCCGCCATCCATTCTGAAAAAGCATTCTCAGGCCTTCCACCTCTCTTGTAGCCCTCTTTTAAATCTTCTGGGCATCGATTGTGCCTTTCTTTCGTCACAATGGTACATAGACTCCTGTCTTGAGATGAATCTCTGCATATGCATATGATTTCTTGCTGATTTTTCTTACTTATACTTCTTCACATCTTGCTACGTGAAGGCAACATATAGGTTCTATAAAGATATGTGTGGCTTTTCCTCATATTCTGCAAGGATATTCTGTTTTGCTCCATTCTTGGGCTTCTATGCTTATTTCATGAAGTGAGGTTCCCTTTGCATTTTAGATTTGCAACAAGACAAATTATTCTGATGCATGTTCATATCCTGCCAATTTCCTTCTTTGTTTACAAGCTTTACGTGCTCTTTTTCTACCTTGAGATTATATTCTACCAGATTATTCTGTTTGCCCTCAAGCTTGTGCCAAGTTGCTTTCATTCATCCTCAAATGTGATTTTGCTTCCTTCCTACCATATCTGACCCAAGTCCATTTCCACAGGGCTACCCCACCATGGTGACACCAAAGCACTACTCTGATGTTTTGCGAGCCTGAATTGATGCACTGATTGTTGCAGATCGTGAGCAATTGCGGATTTGGGGCATATCTTCCACATTACTGGACATTGCTAAGGTGGAAGTAAACTGGCATTTGTTATGTGCTGTAGCCAGATTTTGGAAACTGTCTTTCCATGTATTTCGCTTTGGGCAAACGGAACTAACTCTGACCTTGGAAGAAGTTAGACGGATATGCAGCCTGTCACCGTACATGTCTCCGCCTGCCTTCATGCACCGTAATAGCTATGCTTCGGTCCTGAGCCAACTGACCGGTTTATCCCGGAGTGCTTGCGAGAAGAGCCTCATTTGTAAGGATGGATCGACTACCATGCTACGATTGGATTATTTTGACAAGATAATCAACAACCGTTCCTCCTTGGGTAGCTTGTGGCTTCATGGCTTTGTGGTATGCTTTCTTGGAGAACTCATTTTTAGCCATGGCCGGATGACAGTGGCTATCGAAGTGGCAGAAATAGCGTTGGCAATGGTTACTCGCGATATTGATCTTGCCCCCATTCTTCTGGCAGAGACCTATGTCGGCTTGGATCGGGCACTGAAACGTTCCAGGCATTTCTATGGCTGTGGTGCTCTAGTGCAAGTGAGTAAACCATATCATTTCAATGTTCTACTGTGTTTTATCTAATCATGCTCCGCTTTCTCCTGCCAGGTTTGGTTTGCTGCCCATATGGAAATGGAAGACCTACGCCCTCAGCATTCGGCATTTGAAACCTATAGTCTTACCAACCATTCACGGACCCTTCCAGGCGTTCATGAGCTATGCGGCAGACTACTGAATCTTACCAAGGACACTGCGACTTGTTGTCCTTAACTGTCTTCTTCAATGATAGGGACATGCGACTTGTTGTCCTTCCAGGGATAACGAGCGGTGTGGAATATCATCCTGTCCGTGTTCTTCGCCAATTCAACTTTTGCTAGGATTCAAATGAACAAAGTCCCATCCCTGATTGCTACAAGAAATATATTTGTGACTCTGATGTGACAACCTCAAAACTAGCCCGCAAGACGCGTGTCGGTATTCAATCCTCTGATCTTGCTATTACTGAGGGTTCAAACTGCACAGCAGAGTATGAAGCTGAAATACGAGGAACCTAGCCCATAAGTGAAATTCCTCCTAGTGGCACATGCTTTACAGAGGTTGGCAGCTCAAAGAGACCTAGAGTCGACTGAAATCATCGGGTCCACTATTGTCGGATGAGTAAAACTTGTATAATTGATGAGCTGTAATAAAATAAGAATTTGCTTGCGTATTGTGTCATCCTGATTCTTGTATTGCTTGCGCTTGCCCACACATTTCTTATAGCACTGTCCCATTGATTGGCTTAGAATGGCAGCTGGCATGCCCCCAGTCAAGGACCTCTTCCAACTGAAGAAGCGACTAACATGCCCCTAGTCAGAATTCCCATTTGCCAATATTACAACTCAAAAAGGCAGCTGGCATGCCCCTGGTTGGAATATGGACAAATTCCTTGCAAAGTGATGCAAATATGTGCGATTAAAAACTAAGTGTTAAATACAATGCAGAGGCAAGATTGATGCATGATTTATAGACGTTGGTGCCCTCAACGCCAAGGAAGCCTGTATTGCCTGCCATAAGAAGTGAAAATGCCCTCAACTCACATGGCACTAACCTAGACACTTAGGTTTATTTGTAGCTCTCTTTTTGAGATCATGGACCCCGTGCCAAACTCCTAGGGCCCACCTACTCTTTTAATAATTCACATTTCTTTTACACCCTCAAAGGCATATTGGTTGACCCTACCCCTACTTGGAGGTAATGAACACCTAAGCTGAGAAGGTGGCTGCTAGTCTTTTGGCTAAAGGGGTGGCTAATCCCTTTCTAAATGTAAGCTTTGTTGGTGTATGCTTCAACTCCTCTCCAAGTTATGTGATAGGGATAGAGTCGTCCTATATACCTCTCTCGTTGGAGTTGACTTCTTTCTACAACTTTTGTCTTCTTCTTCTTTCTTTTTTTGTGCTCTGAAGACTATATTTTTTCTTTATTGCTCCCCCTCACTCAAGACCTATCATTTTTCCCTCCCTTTGCAGGTATAGGCCCCTTGGGAATTTGCACATTTCATCCATGTTCCATGAATAATCACTCCCTCACTCTCTAAGTCACATGGATAGTAACACATGAGGAGCACCAAACTCTTCCTAAGCAGGCTACCTTCTGATTTTCCTCATCGGGCAATGATGATGCTTAATTATGATGCAGTACAGAATATGATTTATGTTATGTTGGGATGCAATAGCCTAAAATACTAACATGCGGATGCAAAAAAAACATAGAGATGCAGGGTTCACAATGCAAGGCTCGAGATTGACTAGGGATCATTGATAATACTTTTTCAGACAGGAAGCGTTGACAGGCTCTAATTGTGCCCCACGATCCATGTCTTCAAGAATGATTGCACCTCCTGACAGGACCTCTTTTACTATGAATGGTCTACGCCAATTGGGCCTGAATTTTCCTCGAGCATCGGGCAAATGAATGGCGCATAAAACCAAATCGCCTATCTTAAGACTTCTGGGCCGGACCTTCTTCTGATATGCTTGGGCCACTCGCTTCTGGTAGCATTGGGCATGGTGTAAGGCTTGCAGTCTGCATTCATCAATCAAGTCCAACTGAACACAGCGATCTTGAATCCATTCTGCCTCATCTAATTCTGCTTCCTTCAAAATTCTCAATGACGGAATCTCTACTTCGAAAGGAAGGACCACTTCCATACCATATACCAGCGAATACGGTGTTGCTCCCGTTGATGTCCAGACCGAGGTCCTGTAAGCCCATAATGCATAAGGCAGCTTCTCATGCCAGTCTTTGTGGGTCTCAGCCATCTTTTTCAAGATCTTTATCAGATTTTTATTGGCCGACTCCACTACTCCATTCATTTGCGGTCGATAATGGGAGGATCTGTGATGCTTAATCTTGTAATTCTGAAGCTAATCCTCAACTCTCCTTGCTATGAAATTGGTACCATTATCTAATATGATAGCATGTGGAACTCCATATCTAGCGACAATATTATTCTTGATAATTTTTCTGTGACTACAGCTGTTACTGCCTTATATGATGCCGCCTCGACCCACTTTGTAAAATAATCGATGGCCACAAGAATGTGATGATGTTCGTTGGATGCTGCTGGATGAATGGCCCCGATAACATCAATTCCCCAAGTGGAAAAAGGCCAGGGCGATGACATGCTATGTAACTGTTGTGGGGTAGCATGTATAAAATTGCCATGTATTTGGTAGTTGTGGCATCTTCTCACAAATCGGCAACAATCTGTTTCCATAGTGGACCAAAAATATCCCTACGGCATAATCTTCTTGGCTAAGAAAACTCCATTCATATGTGGACCGAAGGTGCTTGCATAAACCTTTAGCATTAACATGTCTGCCTCCTTCTTGTCCACACACCGAAGAAGCATTTGATTATAAGATCTTCTGTATAGCTGCCCTGCCCCGAGCACATATTTGGAGGCCAACTGTATCAAAGTCTTCTTATCTGTTGCGGAAATGCCAGAAGGGAAATTGCCAGACTCCAAGAAAATTTTAATATCATTATACCAGGGCAATTCATTTATTGGTGGTGCTTCCTGAATATGCATGCAATGTGCTGGCTGCTCTACACAAGTGACTGAGATATCCATAGCCTGTGCCTCTAGGAGAGATAACCATGATGTCAGGGTAGCTAAAGCGTCTGCGTACGCATTCTTGGCTCGACTCATGAAGGAAAACTTGACATTATCGAACTCATCAATCAGCTTCAGCAAATGCTCATGATATAACACAAGTTTTTGGTCTTTTTTTTTCCAGTCACCATTGATTTGTGAAATGACCAACATTACGTCTCCATATACTTGGAGTTCTCGGACACCCTAGTCTTTTGCCACATGTAGTCCTAGAATGCATGCTTCGTATTCAGCTTCGTTATTGGTGCATTCAAATGTTAGTTTCCTCGCAAAGGGGATTAGTTGTCCTTACGGCGTTGCCAAAACTGCACCAATGCCTCTTCCTCTTTTATTGACTGCACCGTCAAAATATAGACACCATTGATGCTTGTCTTGGCTCGACGACAGTGGTGATGTGAAGGGTGTGTGGTGCTCTACGCGTGGGTGCATAAACAAACTACTGCTGAGCTGGGCATCCCGTGTCAACAGGCGCTGCAGGACATCCAATGTATGCAACGGCGTTCCGAGGGGGATCCCTCCTCTTATTAGCGTTACTGTTCGCGCCATTATTAGTGCTGCTTCCACTTGTACCTGGGACGGAAGCGAGAGACGTGACTTGTTTGGCGAATGCAGTGAGCATGGGGAAGTTGCCATTACATAGAGAACTTTCTATGCGAGCGCCAGCACGAATCAATGTATGCTAAGAAAGGCCCCGATGGCTAGCTACGCTCCATGGATAACCATCTCAATGGATTCCTCATCAGAGGGTTTATCTCGAACTTGTGAAGCAAGAGCGTGTCAATGCCCAACATACTCTCCAAATGATTCATGGGGCTTCTGCTTAATGGCGGCAAGGTCCTCACGCTTAGGGACCAAGTCGAAATTGAAGGAGTATTGTTCTAGGAACGCCTGGCTGAGGTCGTTCCAAGTCTGTATCTGGGCCATATCTAAAGAGGTGAACCATTTCAATGCAGGACCGATCAGACACTTTTGGAAAAGACGGATCAATAACCTCTTGTCAGCCTGGAGCTATGCGAGATCTCCGCAATACGCCCTTAGATGCAAGATAGGGTAGCCTTTACCATTGTATTTCTCGAAATCTGGGACTTGGAAGTTCAATGGAGAGTAGCCTCTGGGAAATAGTAGAGGTCCCAAAATTGGTAAGACTGGCAGTCTCCTCCCTGCACTTGTCGAAGTGCTTTCTCAAGATCGCCCACCGTGACATGGAGGGCATCTGGAGCGGCTGATGAGGGTGATGTAGCCAGGGCGGGTCCTGCGTATGCCACATCAGTCGCACCGAGGTGCTTCTCTGGATCAACCATCGTGTCTACTGATGTTAATGCACGATGGTTGGTGTACCTATGTGTACGTGCAAAGTGCTGTGGGGTGTATGCAGAAACTTGGTTCTGATGCTGGAAACAAGGGGAAGATGCATGATGTGCTAAGTGAGGTGCAGTGTGAGTGGTGTACAGCTGCTATCCCGAGACGGATCCAAGGAATGAGACGTGAGGGTGTTGTACCCCTACCGAACCTAAAGGCTGGCCACCAGGTGCATAGGAGGGATGTTGTGCGGTGACTAGTGAGGAAGCTACGGCGGAGTCGGTCTCGCCGCCACTGAAGTTGAAAGAAGCTGGCGCGATGGCCAGGGAGGTGGTGCAGTGGATGTAGCATGATATGCAAGCGATGGCAACAAAGAGACCTCTGGAACAGCCGGAGGAGCAACAGAAGCTGGAAGGATATAGAAACCCATGCCCTGAAGCTTTTGAGCAAGCTCAAGAAGCTGTTGGTCATGGAAGGCACGAGACCCATCGGTAGCAGTACCAAAGACCACAGTAAAAGGCGTAGAGGATCAAGTGATGGCTAGACTTCAGACTATCCAACAAAGACAGATCCTATCAGAGATGTCACCGTAAGTGGCTTGGTGCCAAAAGTAGCAAGTCCAGCCAAAGGATAAGATAGAGGCTGGGTCTCCAGAATGTGTGTGGCCATCACAGTGACGGCCTAGATGACCGGTTCCGCAATGGAGTGAGCCTGCTAGTTTCTGGTACCCGAGGAATTCTCGACCATTAGGAAATGACTGTCGGGAGGAGTGATAGAGGCAGAAGAAATCAGTGTCAAAGGAGGGACTTAGGAGGTAGTCACCTTAGGAGCAGCAGAAGTCAAAGACTCACCAAGACGTTGGGCCATGGTGGAACGGGAGCGAGTGAGAATCGAACTGCAACGATAAGGCAAAGGACGGGTGTAGACACCCCAATTTTCCCAATTTCTGATTTTGCAGAATGGAGATGTGGTGGCTGAGCTCATTTAACCAAACCAAGGCCGTTTAGTTCATGGAAACCCATTTGGGCCCATGAAGGCCCACATAGGCCCATTGAGCCCAATTTGAGCCCACTTGGGCACACAAGACTTATTTAGGCCCATTTAACCCATTTGGGCCCATGAAGGCCCACAAAGGCCCATGAAGCCCATTAAGCCCAAATTGAACCCAAAAGCCCATGAAGGCCCACCATGAACAATTTAACCCATTTCTTTTCTTCCAAACCATATTTTATTTCTCCTTCTCCACATACATAAATCATTTACCATTTTTTACCAAAAAAATCACAAGCCCTCCAATTCACCTCTTCACTGAACCCATTCAAAAATCACTGAATACAACTAAAACCACGCGAGTTTCTTCAACCAACGACCCAACCATGTCTAGCCCACCTCACCAAGTCGACCAGCAGCAACCAGGCTCGAGCCAGTGCCACTGGATGTGTCGTCGTGAGCTTGGACAGCTGTTGATCTCTGTCGGCGAGCAAGGGAGCAGATGGAGGTGCGAGGGGGACAGCCTTGGTGCTGATTTGTTATGGAATGTTGCTTTCTGTTGCAGCTGGTCGGATTCTGTTATGGGTTGTTGTAGCATTTGTTGGGTTCACCTATATAAGGAGAAGGCAGCCAACCATTCAGAGAGAACAAGACAGACACGAGAGAGAGCATTTTTCCACCCGCGCGAGAAGAAGAGCTTTCAGAGAGAGCAGAGAGCGAGAGGGAGAATCCAGAGCTCAAGGTGCAGTTCAGAGCTCCGGCAAGGTCCAGAGAATTCTCCAGCCAGGTACGCCCTCCTCAGCCCTCTCTGATCTTCATATTTAACTTTCTAGGTTTCCCTGAGTCTGCTCGTGTTGATTCCATCAAGACCAGAGGTTCCCTTTGGTCGGAATCTTTTCCTAGACTTCGCCGGAGTCGATCTCCAACGATCTAGGTTGGGGGACTGATCCAGGAAGTCGCCTGGGCCCCCGGGCCCTCTCACCTCCTCCTCTGGTCTCCCCGGAGCTCGCCGTGCCCTGCCGTAGCCGCTCCGCCGCTCTAGAAGCCCGCGCTGAGGTCGCCGAAGAATCGCCTAGAGAGGTCGACCGCGACCCTCCTGCATTGCAGAGCCCCTCGATCATCTAGGATCACTCCTCAGCCTCCCGCAAGCGCACCCGAGCTTCCAAAGCCGCGCCACGACCGCAGGACCGTTGCAGCAACGCCGCTCGCCGGAGGAAGCCACGACGGCGACGGTCAGGCCACCACCACGCTCCGCCAACCTCCGCACTGGTCCAAAAATACCCCCCGACTTGTCCTCAACCCTCCGGAGGCCCCAGATCGCAGCATCGCCGCCTCGAGCACCACCAGCAGCCACGGTTCCGTCGCCGGAGCACCTCGACGGCAAGAGGGGTGGGTGGCCCACTCCAGCCATTGTGCCTCTGATCTAATCCTTTGGATCTCTCTGGATGCCCCTTTTCTTGCTTCTCGTGGAGTCTGATCTCAGATCAGACCACGGGAAGGCTTGTTTGCCCCCCCAGTGGTCGACGACGGCGAGCTCCGTCGTCGACGACCGTCGTCCATTTTTCTTTCTTTAAAAAACATTTAAAACATTTATTTTGAATAAAATCTGGAGTTTATGTTTTTCTTGCAAATAGGTCCTTCTGGAATTACTTTCTGGTCCTTTTATTGCATATAGGTCCTACACTCATTTTTCTAAAATGTTTCGAA
>JAMKQA010034969.1:0-10970 GCA_024699735.1 Posidonia australis | reverse complement strand
TTTTTTTTTTTTTTTGCTTAAAGAGGGAAACAAGAAAAGAAAAGGAAGAGGGAATATCATGAATTTCAAATCGTTTTCCTTTCAAAGATGTGGTTTAAGGATTCTTCCAACAACCATAGAAATGGAATTCCCACTCTTTGAAACCATGAGCTGAGGTGAACAAGTGGCCAATAGTAAGCGCTACCATGAAAAGGAAATATTCGTCAGTAATAAAAACTACAGCAACATTCAATGAAATTATTGGAAATTGGGACCCACATAAGTTATTGAAACCCACAAACTGGTTGTTCCCGGAATGTCCACCTTGATGATCAGATTTGAGATATCCTTCTGAAATGCCAACCAAACCCTGAGACAATGAAACCTACAAAAAAGAAGAAGAAGGAAAATCTATCAAGTTTTAGTATTCCCAAAATGCCCCTCATTACCCCACTAGTGTGTTTGCAACCCAACCCTACCCACACGCATGCAGCAATCCACCGGGCTTTTGAATGTTTCCTCCACATAAAAGCAAAGAGGAGAGATGAAAGAAGACCAGAAGGAGAAAAGATGCAAGAGAGAAAAAGATATAAAAAAAAATGGTCAGCTAACAGACATTCCATATAACACATATGTACACTTTTATTTCTTTACTTCTTTCTTTCTCCCTCTCCCTCACTCCACCAGGTTATTTAAAGGTTCACAAGAACATGCAGAAAATACACATGTAAACGTATATTAAAGGAATCCTCATAATTAATCAGACTCTAAAAACCAACTAGAATAACATAAGAGAATGAAATGGAAAGTCATGTCCTAAAAAAAAACAGAGAGAGAGAGAGAGAGGGAGAAAATAAACAATAATTGTACCTTAAGGTACTTCTTTACATGGTAATCAGAGAAACCCACAAGTCCTCCACGCAAACCCATTTGACTATGGGAAAAAAAAAACATAAGAGAGAGAGAGAGAGAGAGAAAAGACAGAAGGCTATATATAAAAAAAATCAAGTGTTTTTACTGCTGAAAAAACAAACATGTGGTTATAAATTTACAACCTGACCATTGAAAAGCAAACCTATGCACCACAAGCAATCCCAATGGCCACCCATGTGATACGACGGTAAGAGAATTTTTTTGCTGTTGTTTTCTCGATGGAGAGAAGATGAAGGAAGCAAACTCATGCCCCGTTCGGGCTTACGAAAGCTGAGCGCAACACCCACCATTCCAATCCCCCCCACCCTTTCCTTCCTTCCTTCCTCTGGCCTTCACTTTCTTCCACACTTTGTGAGTGGAATCTGACGGGTCTCTTTTGGTTCTCTCTCTCTCTCTCTCTGCATGTTCTCTTCACTTTCTCTCTTGTTTATTCCTCTGCGGCCTCCAAGCGTTTCCCTTCTCCATACGGAATCCAACACTCCCAATGTCAATGGCCCGACGCTACGTACTTTCCCGGCATACCCTCGTTGCTCTCGCGTATTGACATCACGTGCTCTATATCATAACAATTGACAGATTGAAATACATCGGCAGAGAGAACGGAATAATAGCACGCGAACGTCTAGTTTGTTCGACCGACATCATGATCAAGTAGAAATAAGAGAGAAATCCACAAATGACGGCATCATCCGAAGTGACAGACAATTAGAGAATAACATAGTTCAGGCCGTATTCCACAGATAGATTATATACGTACGTCGTCGTGGTGGTGAAAATACAGCAACAATGCAATGCACAAGCACGAGGTTTCGATAGAAAACACTCCTAAAGTAATTAGTGTGCTACATTCAAGTTAATCGTTTCTTATCATATCATATAATATAGCTAGCACTTATATTTTAAGGAATTAACAGATTAAAGCAAGTGTTGGGGTTTGTCCTGTCAGTTAAAAGTTTCCTCCTGTTTCTTTTTTATTGATCAGTGAAGAGAATGTCGTGTAGAATTGTGAGTAAAAGACGCTCAAATCCTCATCGTAGATGGGTAGTTTAAGAAAGTTAAACCATCCATCCTCTCAGAACTCATTTGCCAGGTGAGGGGCGAAACCGTCACAACTCGTGCCCTCGTACGTGTTTGGAGACTGGAAAGGAGATTTGAGAGACGAAAGAGGAGAAAGAACAGCAATTTTGTCATTTGCCCCCTTATGTCCGTAATTCTGGAAACAAGCAGGTCTGCTCTCCTCCCGACCCCCCACCCTCCTCCTCTCTCTGTCTCTTAATGACATCGACCCCGCAGAACAGAAACAGAGCAGTAAGCAGTAAGCAGTAATAGGAGTAGCAGCAGTAGCAGTGATAGTGGCATTTTCGACCGGTAAGTTAAATTTGAAGATAAGGGTAGAATCGTCCGATGAGGATTAAATCCAGATAGCGCAAGTTGCCGTCCAACTCCGAGCGCCGGACTCCTCGATGCGGCGCCTACCTAATGACCACCCTACCCCTGGACTGTTGCCACACGTAAGTCTTTAGAACGTGGGGGTATTTTCGACATTTGGCGCCACCGAGACGCAGATCGCTTTCAGCCGGATGAGGACTCCATGGGAGACAAAGTAATTTTACCCATGAAGCAACAAAAGCATTGCGAGACTTTTACTTACGCGCGGTTCTTTTTCAACATTGTAATTACCTCAATCATTTGGAAATTTGATTCTTGGATGGACTTCAACTTTCCACCGAAATTACACAATGCCTGCCATTTAACCGACACACAACAGATGCAAGCAACTGCTACCTGTTTAGTTTAGTCTAGTCTCTTTTTTTTTTTTTTTAAATACTATGTTTTTTGGAATTTGAATCCATAATCTTCTTAATCGGAATAATAATCACGTACCGACGGAACGAGTTATGCTTTGTTCTATTATAAGAAATAAGATTTGGATTTGGGCAAGTCGCTCTATCGAGCAATTGGTGTAAAGAAATGCTTCTGGCCCTCTTTATGATTTTATGGCTGTTATTATGGGAATAAGATCTGTTTTGACTGAATAAAATATGTCAAGTATATTTTTATTTTTTTTGTTAACGATTGAGATAGTAAAAGGTGAATATCTTAGGATTCGAATTTAAGACCTATGACGAGTTTAAAGTTCTCCCAAACACTACGACAATGAACCATTGTCAATATGTCAAGTATATTCTGAGACTAAATAAGAACTAGAGGGTACGTAATTGCATCAAAGATTTGAGATGAGACAGGCTGAGACATCATTTTCTTTTACCATGGAGACTTGAGACTAAGCAGGTGTTTGGTAAAGAATATGATTTACGGTAATTTTTTACAAAATCTATCTTCTAAACAGAAGTTCGCTCATTCCAATTTTTTGACTATTAATCAATACTGTAGAATCAATTCTTCATTCTGTAACGATCTTGATTTAGTAACAATTCCTATCAAAATCAATGCAGTAGAATCATTACTAAAACCTAAATAGGATTGCTGACCATGTTATTTTGCTTGTTAAGGCAGGAAAGAAGTTTCTTTCCTAAACACATTCATTTATTTAATCATTCGAAACGATGCCTTAGCTCTATCTTACATTCAGAAGACAGATGAGTGGTGGTGGTGCGTGGTGGTGGTGAATTTTGGTAGATTAGTTCTTGCCGTGATTAAAAATTATGAATTTCAAGGTGAGTGATCGATTTGAAAGTTGCTGAACCCTAAATTGCAAGATTGATTTAAAAGATGCATTAATATTTATTTATTTTTTGGTTTTTAAAGACAACGATTTTCACCTTACTTCAGGAAGAAGCTAACTTTTAACAAAACATCAACAAATCTTTTGAACTGTGAAATTCTGACATAAGCTCTCTTACATATTGTAACAACCTTCAAGCCACAGTCATGTCAGGCCTCTCTAATAATCACACGAGAGGAAAATAATCAAGAAAGCTACGTTAATTCACACAGATCTCATTATATCAATCGACTCATGTAGCTGAGTCGACCAGAAGAACATTAATGGCTCCACAACCCCTACCAGCATCCAAGTACTAGAGTTTAACACCAAAAACTAACATTTCAACAAAAAAACATTATATCACGTTACCAAATTACATCAGCCTTCCAAAAAGCAAAAACCCAACTCACAGGTTAAAAGGCCACTAACACTTTCTTTTTTACCCCCAATTTCCTCTTCTAACCCTTTTCATCTTTTAATGTAGGCAGCTGTTACGCTTGGTAGTTTCTACCTTTTCCTCTTCTTTTCAGGTGTATATCAAGAAAGGAAAAAAAAAGGGAAAAAATGTATCCCATATCTTTCCAATAAATACGGTATGTAGAGAGAGAGAGAGAGTGTGTGTGTGTGTGTGTGATAGGGAGATTGGAAAGGAGGGAGTGCCGTCAAAGGTGGAGACGGGAGAGGGAGGAGGAGAAGAGGAGGTTGAGTATTGTTCACGCCAAACCAGTCGTCTTCTTGTTCTTCCACCATTACTATAAAGATCCATCGCTTTTCTCTACATGGTTACCCACCTCCTATCCCCTCCCCTCCTCTCCCCCTCCTCCTCCCCACCTTCCCTTTTTTTTGTGGGTGCTGTTGTTGTAATGCCCGCCTTCTTCTAGCACACTGCCACTTTCGATCTTCCTTCACCTGCCGCCCCCTCCATTGTTGCTGGGTTTTTTTTTTTTTTTTTTTTGGGGGTGGAAAATGGAACATGGGTTGTTTTAGTTTTGCCCAGGTGTGGATTGGGAAGAGGTGGTAGGACTGGGATTTGCGTGAGAGAGTGAAGGGAGAAGAGGGTAGGGATCTGAATGGAGAAAGCTGGGGTTTTGGGTGGTGGTAGTGGACCGGTGATAAGGCTGCCTCCTGGGTTTAGGTTCCACCCAACCGATGAGGAACTGGTGGTGCAGTACTTGAGGAGGAAGGTCCTCTCCTGCCCACTGCCCGCTTCCATCATACCTGACATTGAGCTCTCCAGATTTGACCCCTGGGACCTCCCTGGTTAGTGCCAACGCCAACCCTCTTGTGTTTTTCCAATTTCACTGGTAGAAAAGAAAAAAAGGAAAAAAATCCCATCTTGCAGTTTTAACGTGTGTTTTGGGTGGGTTGGCTTTGTTTCAATGTGTTGCCCAGTCGGCCAATCCCATCCTCCAGTTCTATGTGGGATCCTTTTGTTCCAGATGTTACGATGATCCATGATTTATGCCATCATTTCCTAATAACGGCACAGAGGTCATTATTCCATATGGCAGCATGGGTTTCTAATATTGACATTTGTTGCACTTCTAATGAGTAACCAACAGTAACAAAGTTGTGTGTGGGTGTGGCCTTTCCATTCTTTGCTTCAGTGCTTCTTCTTTTTTACCTTTAATCTTTTACAACAAATTTTCTGTTGTTTTTTGCATATAAAAATGAGTTATTGTTCTGGCGTTTGGTATCACAGTTCTGTGATGATAGTAACACTTAAAGGCTTAATGCCAAAGGCAAGTTGTGGTGGTCTTTTTGAACCCATCCACACACAAAAAGGAAAAAAACTGGCTGTTGTTCAATTGCTAATGCCATTTCATCTCAAAAACCTTAGAGCATGAAAATAGACATGGACTTATTGCAGAATTTCGCAAAAAAAAAACCTCAGATTGTTTGGATGTGTTCTGAGAATTGGGTTCTTGCTTTTTCTATTTTTCTTTGTTTAGTTTGTGGTGCTGCTGTTGGTAGCTCTGAGAAAGAGAAGTACTTCTTCAACCGCAAAGAGGCCAAGTACAGGATTGGCAGCCGTGCCAACCGAGCAGCCGGCTCTGGTTACTGGAAGGCCACCGGCAGGGACAGGCAAATCATGGCATCCAGGGTTGACCAGGTGGTTGGAATCAAGAAGTTCCTTGTGTTCTACAGAGGGAAGCCCCCACATGGCTCCAGAACAGACTGGGTCATGCATGAATACTACCTTGCCTGCACCACTGCAGGAGCTTGCGGCTCCAACCCACCTCAAACCAAGAACTCCACAACTTATGTGAGCATTCAATCCATCCTTTTCTTCTCCCCGCAATTACTTGTTGTATTTGTGCAAGGCACATGATGAACTTGGGTTACAATATAACAGTGTTATCAATAACTAGTTTGACGGTTCTTCGTCAGTATTTTATCCACTTGTCCACCTTTGTTAATGCTTTCAATGGAAATTGGGTATCTGTCATCTCTGTGATCTTTAGTGGTTCCCACTTCCGACAGCAGAATCGTAGTTGAGCATGACCTTTCTGATGTAAATTGGCTTAAGTTTGCGTCTAGTTTTTGATCACTTGTTAATTTTGACAAGTAAGGCTTTGACTTGTTCAAACAATTAGTCGTCCAGTCCTCTACACTTGTTTGATATCTAATAAGCTCTAATTAATGGTTTTTTTTTTTTTTTGTTTGTTTCGGGTGTGTTTTCCTGATATTACAGATGGGAGATTGGGTCCTTTGCCACATCTTTCAGAAGAAACGAGCTGATAGAAGTGAAGACTCCGAGATGGCTGTAGAACGCAGTGAAGATGAAGTGATGACTGGTCATGGCCGGATTCGATTCATCGATTTCATGGGAAGAAGAGCTGCTAATTCGGTTCCCCCACCTCCGGCATCAGAATCAAGCTGTGTGACTGAACTTTCCAGTGAATCAAACAGTGAAGAGGAAGGCATTTGCAACAGCACTACGAGTCCTTTATACCCATGCAGTAACAGGGAGCCTTGAGCTCATTTATTCTTATGGGAAAAGGAAGTTGTCACAAGTCATAACTCCCAAGCTTTAACTGGTTTTTCTTTCACTGGTTTTAGACCGAAGAGAGCTTGGAGGTGCTGCAGCAGTTGGCGTAGAATTGGTCTGTCTTTTATCATCCTTTTTTTTTTTTTTTCTCAAGCTCAACATTTTGTAATCAGAACCCAATGTTAGTTTCATGCCAAGTTCCAATCAGTTCTCTTTCCTTAGCTAAACTTTTTTTTTTTTTTTTGGGTTAAGAAAACTTAAGCAATCAAACACAAAGCCACAAAAGAAAGTGAGGAAGAGAATGAATCACAAACGGGGATCATTTCCCTCTGATGGAAGGAATTAAAGCCTTAAAAGGTTGGCATGTGGTTGTGCTGCCCCTTTTGCACCAAAAGGACAGTGGTTTTCTGCTTTGCAAGAAAGAGTTGATAATGGCATATATCCACCATGTGAGTCTCAAAAGTTTGATGCCTTGATTTTGCACACGATCATTTGTGTGCAAGAACATTTGGGTCAATGGAGAATTGGTCCCCCTTGACAGGCATCTGCCTACTTCAGCTCATTTCAGCTACTGGATCCAAAGCTTGACATTTCCAAACTAATTGAGTAATTTAAAATGCATTTAACTACTATGGGTGGGAGGAGCACAAGTAAGAGATTGGTGGCTCAAATGTCCCAACCTTGAGGCTCGAAGAATATAATACATAAGATACAAAATCCAGGTTCTCTTGAGAACAAGATTCATGTATAAAATGATAGGGGAGTTCATACAAAATGATGTATCATCTGTTCATTTTGATGACCCAAGCCTTACATGAGGAAAGTATAGATATACGAAGAAGAATATGCTTGTTCACATGTATGAATTTACGATGGAAACACACTGAGTTGATCGCGCAAGCGATCTGAGATCATGAAATACAAAAAATCGAGATGTCTACGGGGTGTATTATTGTACGAAAGATTACACTAATCACATAGTTTGATCAATTACTAGTAATTAGAAAAGAGAAAGATAAGGTTCAATCAGCAAACCTAACTATTGATGTGATTAAAAAACAGGTTTGCACTCCTGAAGACTCAATTTGTCATCAAAGAAAATAAGGGAACCACTTGCCAACTAGCTTTTCCCTTGGAATATTAATTATCACAAGCTGATAAGTTGCTACTTATCTAAAAGGGAAGTGCATCATTATTTATCTGCACTATCATAGTAGGCATTTAGCATTGCATTTTATCAAAGTAGTCTTCTACTGTTGCTTGGAGGTCAAACACGTTGCATATGGTGGTCAACAAAGCAAGTAGGCATTCAAACCCCAAACAAGACGATAGCCAGTCTTTTCTCTGCTATGTGCTGAGATATGAACAGAGAGCAGTCCACCCTACCACAAGAAGATGAAAGGAGAACTTAAATTTTAGGGTTTGAAGATGGAATTCATTTTGAATCTTACAAGATGCCATGGACAATCTCGACGCGCTTCTCTTGTGTGGACAAGTGATGGCTTGTGTTGAAGGAGGAGAGTAGGAGTGCACAATTTAGTATGTTGAGTCAATTGTCGTAAGTTGGGTTGAATGATATTGGACACAGAGTTGGAAGCCATTGGGCTTTTGCAATTGCTGAACAATTGCAGTCCGTTTTTTACTTGTCTCTTATTTGCCAAAGAAAATTTCTTTATTTGTTTTCTATTGAGATTTTTACTACGTTAAGTCAATTATCATAAGTTGGGTTGGATGATATTCGTCAAAGAGTTGAAACCATTGGACTTATACAATTGTTGAATAATTGCATTCCATTTTTAACTTGTCTCTTGTTACCAAAAAGAATTTTTTTTTTTTTACTTGTTTTCTATTGAGATTTTGATTTGAAATAATAGCTTGACAAACATCCACACAAATGTCTACTACGTCGTTGCTTTGATACAGTGACTTTGTAAACGTTCTAGGCAAACATTAGTCAATGTGCTCATCCATCACAGAGAACTTGGAGATGTTTGCTCTGGACATCTGTTGATGTTTAGCTTCAATATAAGGATTAAGCAGACGTCTAACTCGTTTGTAGTTTCAAAACAAGGGTTGACTAGACATTCGTTACTGGAATGTTTATTATAAATGAATCCATTTTAATCTACAAATATATATACCATTCTATTGGAATTTTAGAGTATTGAAGATCTTCCAATCCTAGACATATATTAAGGGTCGTTGGTGTCTGTGGCTTTCTCTAAGGTGAGGGAATTCGATCTTCTTCTCCATCGATCTCTTATACCTTATACTTATCTTAAATTCTAGTGAAATCTTTCTCTCTCTCCCTTTCGTTTTGTCTAAGGACGTAGACCTATTTAGTTAAAACTTGTAATTTTTTGTATTTACATGTATACTTGTTCTATTAGTGATTTTCTCTATTTATCTTTTGTTATTTGATCTTTATTTGTGATGCTAAAGAGAATTGTTTCCTTAACATTTTCTCATGTCTTATCATCAAATAAAGAGTAACACATTCCATTGTTTAAAAAAAAAGTATGTTTGTCCAGTTGAATGAATCATCTACGACCACATTTAAATTGTCGGACCAGAATAAGTGTTTGATCTTAATTTCATTTCTTTTCTTCTCATTTAAACTAGCATTACGTCAAACAATGGTCAACAATATTCAACCTGAAGAAAGTAATGTCTTCCATGTAAGGATGAATTTCCATTCCATTGGGAACATAATTTTGGATTCTTTTTTTAAAATAGTTAAGTATATAAGTATCCTCCATCAATTACAAATTTACAATACTAGAGTTTGAACACTAGATATTGCAAATTTATAGATATATACATTAATCATAATTGAGATGTTTCACCATATTTAGTCAATTACTGATCAATACTTTTAGGATTTGAGACAAGTATATAAAAAAAATTAAG
Organism: Posidonia australis; assembly: GCA_024699735.1. Taxonomy (NCBI): domain Eukaryota; kingdom Viridiplantae; phylum Streptophyta; class Magnoliopsida; order Alismatales; family Posidoniaceae; genus Posidonia; species Posidonia australis. The sequence goes on along the minus strand of JAMKQA010034969.1, from coordinate 1,428 downwards.
GGAATAAGCTTTTTAAGATAATAGTTCTAATGGATACTTTTAAGATACTTTTAGTCAATTACTGATCAATACTTTAGGATAATAGTGCTAATGACTCGTTGCGTAACCATTAAGGCTAATGGACTAGGACTCGCATGACAAGATTAATCATCATTATGCGAACCAAACAAGTTCATCATTCTATCACTAAAACTCGAGCTTCCCAACAACATGCCAGTGTGTCTGCAATCACTTGATGTAGTGGTAAAATTTCTTTATGGTTGTACGAAAGTTCGGAAGTTCAGTTCCCACGAACATCGTATATATTACAATTATATTATTATATTATTTTCTTTTTAGGTTCATATCTCATGAACAATGGGAGAAAAAATTATAAAAATTGGTTTCACTAGATGGTGGTTTCATTGTTTAAGTGTTTATTATAATTGTAATATATATTAATAATCGTTTCAAAAAAAAAAAAAACATGCTAGGGTTTCAATGAATGACGATACAAGAGCAAAGTCACCTCGCATTCACGTACAATCAAATCCTCAATCCTTCCGAGCTCTGAACCCTGAATAAACACTGGATTCTAGCAGTGTGCAAGAGCCAACTTGAATGTCTTGTTTCTGAAGAACAGCCATCTTGATTCTCGAACGTCGAATGTCTTGTGCGGTCATTGCCAAAACCAACGACAAAAAGGGTCACTCCCACAACACAAATCTACTGGTTTGCTGCATTTGTTTTCTCTCCTGTAATCGCAGGAGAGAGATATGTATACACATATAGAATATATGGTGGAACAACACACGAACAAGCATCCTAGTGGGGCACCATGTCCATGATTTAGTAATTGAGATGGAGAAAGAGAGGAAGAAATATTCATGGCTCATGCTAGAGGAACCCCACAAGAAGGCAAAGACCAAGCAACCCTAAAGAAATGCTTCCAGCTGTTCTTTGGGTCTCAGAAAAAGTGATCAAATACACCAGACTGTTGTAATTCTTCTAATCATGTTGATTTCGAACTTTGAATTCAATAGGATCTGATCGATCCATCACAAATAAAATAAAAAAATAAAAAAATAAAATATATATTTTATTTTTTTTGAAATCAATAGATATATATATTTTTTCTTTTTGTAGTTCGTAAAATTCGAATTTAACAAAAAAAAAATGTAAGTTTAACTCTCCTTAACTAACTATATCATAGCATTTGGTTTAAACAAAGCATGTTGTTGCACGTAGGGATGGCAACGGGTCGGGTCTAAGTCGGGTCTACCTATACCCAGACCCATCTTATTTCATGAGTCTGGGTCCTGGGTCTAATGGGTCATCCAACTTATTTTCATTTTTTTGAAGAAAATAAATTTTTAATTAAACTTAAAACATTGTAAATAAATGTGCTAAACAATTCTCTATCAATACACATATATCATGAATAAAATA
>JAMKQA010034968.1:0-10338 GCA_024699735.1 Posidonia australis | reverse complement strand
AAATGGGTGCCTTCGAATGGCTGCTCTAGGGACCTTTTTATAGTGGTCTCTAGGGAGGTTACAAAGGGGTCTTGCAAACGAAAAGCCTCGAATATTCGTTGGCATATTCGTTTGCAAGAGTAACAGCCCGGAAGGTGGAATGTCAGCAGCTAGAGCTGGGCGCCAGGTTGGTGAGCCAGTTATGTGCGCCAGCTTGGTGCACCACCTTGGTGCGCCACCTTGGTGGGCCACCTTGGTGCGCTAGCCCTGCTCACAAATGTCTGATTTGGGGCTCTGGCTAGTGGGTTTGGGGCTTGGTTTAAGGGCTGATCGCATCCAAGGCAACATGAGGATACTCATCTCCGGGTTACCTCAAAATCAGGGTGTCTACACCTGTAAAATTCATTTTGTAATTATTTACATTTTAATGAATTTATTCTTGGATGGGTATTACTGTTCCGAGGTTTGTTGTGTGGATTTGTGCTTTTGGGTTTGGGCCTCGTGGGCTAGCTTCTGTGGTGTGTCCCTATGCGTGGTTGGCACTATGCATGGTAGCACTATGCTTGTGGGCCTGGGTGTGGGTCTGTGTGTGGTCTGCATTCATGGGTCATTTGTTGTGGCTGGTGTGCTCGTGCGGGGTGCCAGTGGCTGACACGTGTAGGTGAGCACGCTCCCAGCTACTATGTGCGTAGGCTTTATAAGCCACCCGCACCGCACTCCTCTGTTGCTTGTCACTGTCTTCCCCTTCTTCATTTTTCCTTTTTCTCCTCCTTTTTGGACGCGCACTTCTCCTTCCCCACCTTCCTTTCCCTTCCTCCTCACTCTTCTCCCTTCCCCACTCCTTTTCCTTCCACTCGTCCTCCCCTATTTCCCCTGTTTCGCGCATCGACGGAGAGAGAGAGAGAGAGAGGGAGAGAAGCAGAGGCACTATGGTGGCTCGTGGTGGCTTGGGAAGCTCCAGAGTGACGTTATTGAGATCATAGGGTGGCCGTGGTCGTGCGGGGTGGCCGATGTTCGCTGGAGTCGGTCGGTGGGTCGTCGGAACTCGTTTCAGGTACGTATCCCCAAGTTAATTTGTAGAAATTATGTAAAAAGATAGAAATGCCTAGGATGCATGTAATCTAGGCTAAATTTATTGTTTTAGAATTTTTGGGAATTTATTGTGGTTTTTATGGGTATTTATGTTGATGGTTGAGATTTGGGTCATTTTAACCCTTATGCCTTTGTGATTTTGTATCCTGATGCATGGTGAATGGATTTCTGTTTTGTTTATTGGGTTTTGGAGTAGAATCAAGAGTCTATAACATATATTTTATTCGAGATTTTTGGTGATTGTTTGGAGTGTCTGGTTGGAGCTCCCACTTCGGGAAATTTTTGGATACCTTGCTGCAGGTGTCTGAATTCTGACAGAAAATTGGGGGCGCGAGCTGATTGTGTGGGCCACATGTATGGGTTCGGCAGTAGTTCTGGCCCTTGGTCTAGATTCTGTTGGCATTCAGACGTAAGTGCCAAGGGCGCTGGCCAGATGCACACTCCATATGCGTAGGTCTGCTAGGGCATTTTTGGGATTTTTCTTGGATTTTTGGAAAATATATTTTAATGTAGTGGTTTTCCAGATTGGGTTGTAATGTCCCTATAAGATGGGATTGTGGGCCATCAATGGTTGTCTCCTGGGTCACCTGATGTGCCATTTTGTCAAGATTTTTACAGTGTTTCCAAAGAAATAAAATGGTTTTGGCAAGTGGATTTCAAAGTGATAGTTGGCCTGTTTTGGAAAATGGTTTTCCAGGTTTTTTGTGTGCGGGCCTAGACAGTGTGGGACCGTATTGTCGGGACCAGGGAATGTGATGACATTCTCGGGTGGTCGAGCGCAACACCCTGGTCGAGGTTGGGGCCTGAGATAACTAAGGTTGAGGGACGTCGAGTCCTGAAGGTATGAGACTCCTTGACTGTCGTCTCGAGGCTAGTGTTGTGGTCCACGAGTCGAGGTGTCTTGTGGCATGATGGGGAGGTATGATACTCTTACTGTCGCTGTGAGCACTAAGGCTCGGGTGTCTTCGGGTGCGGAGGTATGCACTCCCTCCTGAGCACTGTGTGTGGAGGACGCTGTGAGGAGGCTTACCCTATGGTGACCAGTGTGGGTGGGACACGTGTTCTGTAGCTGGTAGCGTCATGAGAGACAAGACAACCTTCCCAGGGGGATTGGCTTTTGAGGGTTCTCTAGAGAGGGAGAATCGCGGGACGGTGAACGCTCCTGCACATGATAGCCGTCATTGTGGTAGTGCAGAATGCCATGGTCGTTCCTCGGTGGACTGCGTGTGGCCAGAGTTTGGTAGCCTAGCGTCGGGCTTCTTGACTTACTGTGTGTGGTTTTGGTCATTGAGGGCCTTTGCTTGTGGTTTTTGGCTAGTAGGGCCCAATTTGTGGTTTTGGCTAGTGTGGGCCTGGTTTGTGATGTTTTGAGGAAATGGTTTGTGAAATGAATTTAAAGGAAAAAAAGTAATTATGATTTGCTTTCCATCGGTTTTCTTGGGGTGTGTACTAGGTGACTCCTGTCACTCATGAGTTTTCCTTCTGGTTTTAGTTTGCAGGTGCAGACGTACGGTTGGTTTAGCATAGTGCATATAGATCAGAGTCTCTTAGCCACATTCACAGGTTCCTAGTAGTTAGATATTTTTTGTTTGACTTTAATTTTCCCGTAATTTAATTTGTTTTAAATTATTGTGGAAAATGTGGGACGTTACAGTTGGTATCAGAGCTCTAGGTTCATTAGGTTGCACTACACTCAGGGTGTTCGGTTTAGAGACTCCAAAGGTTTTGCATGCATAGTAGAGTCTACACCTGATCTCTTCATGATTTTCTAGTTGTTTTGTTTGTGGTATAGGTACTTTGCCTTTCTCCGGTAGGATGTCTCCTTGTGGTCGGAAGGGCAAGGCCCCTATCGAGGAGACCGAGCCCCGAGAGGTCGTAGGTGGATGGAAGGCGGTTCGTGCGGAACTGAGGAGTTTGGCACACGGGATCTCTCACGCGTTCAGCAAGAGTAGTGCCAGTTAGCCGTCAGGTGACCCATGGCTGAACCAATCCACGAAACTTCGTCCACCGTCGTTCAAGGGAAAGCTCAATGCTAAGGAGAGCGAGGCTTGGCTGGAGAAGGTGGTGAAGATGCTGGAGAGCATGGCATGCCCAAAGGAGCATTGGGTGTGGTTGGTGACCTATCTGCTGGATGGTGAGGCAGATAGGTGGTGGAAGTCTGTGAGGTGGCTAAAGTTCCCAGACTCAGTCACTGTTAGCATTTAGTGGAAGGATTTCAAGGTGGCCTTCTATGACAAGTATTTTCCTACTCATGTGAAGGAGTAGCTTTGTGGAGATTTCCGAAGTTTGGAGTAGGGCACAATGTCGGTGCTTGAGTATGAGACTGAGTTCGCCCAGTTGGAATGCTTTGCCCTTGCCTATGAGTCTGAGGAGGAGCGAGCGCAAAGGTTTCTGGATGGCTTGAACCTAGGGTTGTAGGTGAAGGTGATGGGTTGTCGGTGCCAGACTGTGGAGGACATGGTTGGGATGGCTTATCGCTTCGAGGCCGAGCATCAGAAGTTTCTGGAGAGTCGTCCCAAGGGGAAAGGTAAGTCTTCTTTTACCTCCTGGTTCTCTTTCTCCAGTCCTCCAAGTGCTAGTAGTTCAGGTAGCCCTGAGAAGAAGTAGAAGGTGAGGTCTAGTGTTTCCTCTATGGGCCGGTTGAGTTTTGCTGGGGATAGCGGAGCTGGCCTCAGTCAAACAAGGTCCAGTGTTCCCAGTGGGAACTAGTGCTTCAACTGTGGTCAAGTGGGCCACATCGCTGCATATTATCTCCATCCTAGGCAGACCTCAGCTTCAGTGGTGTGCTATAATTGTGGGAAGGTGGGACATGTTCAGAGATCTTGTATGGAACCACCGAAGAAGGCAGGAAGCGCACCACAGCAGCCAACTAGGTGATGAGTGTTTACCATTGCAGCTCTAGGCGCTGGGTCTTCAGGAGATGTAGTTGAGGGTAAGGATGATTAGTTGGTTCTATAATCCTCTGAGATTTGTTGTAATCCCTTTGTAATCTGGACATCTACCTGATTGTAGGGATGTATGGTATTGTTTTGTTTGGCCATTAGGTTCTTTCATTGTGGCTGGTCGGATGGCCAAATTGTTGTTTGACTCAGGGAGTTCTTTCTCCTTTATCTCTGAGTCTTTTGCAGTAGAGTTGGGAGAGAGACCAACTAGACTGGCTTTTCATCTCAATGTGGTGACATCATTGGGGGAGCACAGTTTAGCATAGAGATATCTACAATCTGTCGACTTGACGTTGAATGGCAGAGAGTTCGACGCCAGCCTGATAGTGATGGACATGCAGGAGTACGATGTGATACATGGCATGGATTGGTTGGCGCAGCAGTCTGCTTTGATCGACTGTGCTAGGAGGAGAGTTTATTTTGGGTCTCCTGAGGATGGGTCTTTCTTTGTACAAGGTGGGTGTTAGGGTGAGCCTAAGCTTGTCGTCTTAGCTATGAAAGCTTATAAGTCTTTGGTTAGGGGTTGCATGGGGTATCTAGCTAGTATAGTTACCTCCATTTCTCTTGAGTTGGGTGTTCACAACATCTTTGTGGTGTGTGAATATCCCGATGCTTTCCCTGACGATTTGCCTAGTATGCCACCTCATAGGGAAGTAAAGTTCTCGATCGATCTGATCCCTAGTTCTGGTGCTGTGTCGTAGCTTCCCTATCACATGGCACTAGCGGAGTTGTGAGAGCTCAAGACTCAGTTGTAGGAGTTGCAGGATAAGGGGTTTATCAGGCCGAGTGTGTCTCCGTGGGGAGTGCCTATCTTGTTCGTCCACAAGAAGGATGGTTCGCTCTGACTGTGTATAGATTATCGAATATTGAACCAGATCACGACGAAGAACAAGTATCCCTTGCCCCACATTGATGACCTATTCGACCAGTTACAGTCTGCATCCATGTTTTCGAAGATTGATCTGAGGTCAAGGCATCACTAGTTGAGGATACGAGACTCAAACATTCAGAAGATTGTTTTCCAAATGCGGTACGGGCATTACGAGTTCACGGTCATGCCTTTCGGCTTGACTAATGCACTGACTGCGTTTGTGGATCTGATAAATAGGATTTTCAGCCCTTTTCTGAACCAGTTTGTCGTGATTTTTGTTGATGACGTGCTGGTCTACTCCCCAGATATTGAGACTCACGCCTTGCATCTGAGGGTAGTTTTGGATACTCTTAGGTGTCATCAACTGTACGCCAAATTCTCCAAGTGTGAGTTCTAGTTGAGTGAAATTATGTTCCTTGGCTATTTGATTTGTAGAGAAGGCATTAAAGTGGATCCTGGCAAGGTCGAGGCAGTGAGTAGTTGGGAGTGACCCAGGACTGTGACAGAGATCATAAGTTGCCTGGGTCTAGCAGGCTATTATAGGAGGTTTATCAGGGATTTCTCCTCCACAGCCGCCCCTTTGATAGAGTTGACCAGGAAAGGGGTTCCATTTTGTTGGGACCAGAATTATGAGGCGAGTTTCCAATAGTTGAAGTCTTGTCTGGTTTCTACCCTTATGTTGACTCTGCCTTCTAGAAGTGGTGGCTTCACTGCGTATAGTGATGCAAATGGTATTGGGTTAGGGTGTGTTCTGATGCAGCATGGCAATGTTATCACGTATGCTTTGCGCTAGCTGAAGGATCATGAGAAGAACTACCCGATCCACGATTTGGAGATGGCTACTATAGTGTTCGCTCTCAAGCTCTGGCGACACTATCTCTAAGGGGAGTAGTTTTAGGTCTTCACCGATCATTAACGCTTGAAGTATATCTTTACGCAGAGGGACCTCAATCTGAGGTAGCGCCGCTGGGTGGAATATCTGAAGGACTTTGACTTCAGCCTGTCCTACCATCCCGGCAAGGCTAACATGGTCGCCGATGCTTTGAGTCGGCGTACGCACATGATGGAAAGCTTGATGGTCAAGGAGTGGACCATGTTGGAGGACCTAGTGAGCTGTAGGCTGAAGCGGCAAGCTTGGGGAACGGTTGGTGCCTGAGTGACCAACCTGTCTATTCGCCCTAAGCTATTAGATTTTATTGTCACTTGTCAGCAGTTGGATCCGTTTGTTCAGGCTGTGTTTAAGAAGCTAGAGGCTGGTGGAGAGCCTCATTTCTCTATTAGGGCATATGGAGAGATGAGGTATGATATGCGTTTGTATGTGCCCCAGCATGAGGAGGCCAGGCAGAGGTTGCTGGATGAAGCGCATCGATCTAGGTACACTATTCACCCTAGGAGTACGAAGATGTACCGAGACTTGAAGCGGAACTTTTGGCGGCCTGGCATGAAGAGAGATGTTGCTGACCATGTGGCGAGGTGTACAATTTGCTAGCTGGTCAAAGCAAAGCACCAGAGACCTAGAGGGACCTTGCAGCCATTGGATATTCCTGTGTGGAAGTAGGAGCACATCTCGATGGATTTCGTGATTGGTTTGCCACAGACTCAGAGGAAGAATGACACCGTGTGGGTGATCGTGGATTGGCTGACCAAGTCTGCTCACTTCCTGGCCATTCGGGTGAAGCTTCTGATGCATCGCCTAGCAGAGTTGTATGTCTCCGAGGTGGTGAGGCTGCATGGTATTCCAATGTCCATCGTGTTGGACAGAGACATGAGGTTCACCTCAAGATTCTGGAGAACTCTACAGGAGGCCTTTGGCACCGTGCTCAACTATAGCACAACATTTCATCCTCAGTCGGATGGTCCGACAGAGAGGACTATCCAGACGTTGGAGGATATGCTCAGAGCATGTGCCTTAGACTCTCAAGGGAGTTGGGAGGACCATTTGCCACTGATCGAGTTTGCCTACAACAATAGTTATCACTCGAGCATGGGGATGGCGCAGTACGAAGCTTTGTACGATAGGCCATGTAGATCGGCGATTTGCTGGAGCGAAGTAGGTCAGCATCTGTTGATTGGTCCTGAGCTTGTGTAGCTGTATGCAGACAAGGTTGATTTGATCCATAGTAGGTTGTTGGTTGTTGTAACCATGCCGTCGAGGATGGCGAAAAAACAACAATGTGTGTACACCAAAGTCGGCAAAGCCACGGCAAAAATAAATAAAATGCAGATGCAGGAGTCGCCACCTAGTCTATTTAAATGGAAGACAAGGAAAACCATATAACACGAAAATCATGCAAGACAATAAAAGAAACGTCTTCGTAAACCAGAAATGCGGGTAAGGATCCCTGTTACGCATGAGGAAGGTGTTAGGCACCCTCGTACGCTTGATAAATCGGTCTTTCTATTGATTTCTCTTTTGCTTAGGGATGTCGGCTTTGCAGCCTTTGCTGTACGCCTGAGGGCGATATGCTATGCCATGCTTGTGAATGTGGTGTCTAAGTATAGGTGCATGATGTGCAGGGTGTGTCCTAATGCTCAGAAATATCGCTCATATGCCAGATCAAGTGTTGATGCAATACTATTGCATAATAAGATCAAAGATCTAATATCTTGAGCAATTTATCATCCTTGCTTTACTACATGCTTAATGCAATCTAAAATGTAGGAAAACTATTGAAAACCAAAGATGTGCCTTCCTAATGCATTAAGGAAGAAAGCCAAGGGAAAAAAACGTAGAAGAAATCAGGTCGAGAATGCAAGCGAAAAGCATATAAAAAGCCTGCTGTGCTACTGAAAATTGACCACTGTGCCTGTTTGGTGCGCCAGACTGGTGCGCCAGTCTGGTGCGCCACCTATGTGCATCTATGTGGGCTAGTAAATTATGCTGAGGCAAAACAGAAAGCCACACAAAACCAAAACATCAGAGGATGCACTTTGGAAAAGTATGCAGTAGAAATCATTCTGTAAAAACTCGGAAAACATGCATTATAAGTGCTAGAGATGCAAATGCAATGACTATGGACCTTGTGCTCAAGGGACAGTAGCCTCACACAAGATCCAACCTATTTAGGTTAGACGAAAGATGCAGGATCCAGTCAGGCCACTGGATCATGGGCTGATGCACAAGGTTCTCCACAAAGGAGTAAGGTGCAATCAGCCTACCAGATTCAGCCTGGAACTGAATAATAAAACGAGGAAAGCAAATGGAAAACAATCTGATCAAAAGATGAAAACATGCAGGTGATATCCTGGCATACCAGAGAATCAATCATAAAGAAATAAGCTCAAAACCCTGCTATAAAGTCATGCAAGCAATGATGCAATGCGAGTGCTCTGATCTCTGGCCAGTCTGGCGCGCCTGCATGGTGCACCAGATGGATGAGCTGGTTGGGTGCGCCTGATTGGTGTGCCCCAGGGAGTCTGGATCAGACTGCAATCTGATCCAGAATCCACCCCAGCAGAGATTTAGGGCGAATCATGCCAATGCAGATGGGTTCATGCCTTTATTAAGTACTGAAAACATGATGTGAATGCATAGGATCAAGAATCATCATGTAAATCATGCATTTGAAACCAAAGCAAGTTGATGGGTTCATGTATGAAAACATGCAAAACACCTAAAGCATAGACATGTTCTGGATGAATGCAATTAGAAAGCATGTAAAGGATGATCATAAGCACATTTCTATGTGCGAGAATAGATAAATGCATGGCAAAATGCTATGTGCAAGAAAATGATAAAAGGAGATAACTCATGTAGATTTTATACTAGAAACAAATGCATAGATTAGCATGGAGATTATTTAGCATGGAAAGCAAGCATGTTCATCATAAAACCTTACGAAAACAGGGAATAAATTAGTTCATATGCATGGTTTCAAGCATGTTTTATCATGTTTCTGAAATGAGATTCAAAGGATAAAGAGGAGGTAGAAAACCTACCTCTCAAGATGTTCCTTCTTGAAATATCAGAAATTAAAAGACCCTTGTTGCTTTGAAAGGACCAAGGAGGCTTTAGGACGCAAAGGAGTGCTCCAGAGAACGAGTATAGGTTGCTGGACGGAAGGAGAAACTCGTGTAGGAAGCTGGCTCAGAGTAGAATAGCAGAATTCTGTGTTTTTGATTTCAGCTCAGGATTTCTAACCTCTCCCTATGGTTGCCTATGGGTGTCCTTATATAGGATTTTCTCATGGGTAACTCATGGGAAGGTAGGGAGCCTCGTAGGCGAAAAGCCTGGAATATTCCATGGCATATCCGTCGCTAGAGGTAATAGCCAAGGGAGGTGGAAAGCCAGCAGCCTGCAGCCTGCGAAGTGGCTGCGCGCTGGGATGTGCGCCAGCTAGATGCGTCTGCTATGTGCGTCTTGCAGGTGCACCTGGCATGTGTGCCTTCTAGGTGCGCTAGGTAAAAGTGCTGGCAAGATGTGCTAAGGAGGTATGCTAGCTAGGTGTGCTAGAGAGGTGTGCTAGGGAAGTGTGCTAGCTAGGTGTGCTAGGGAAGTGTGCTAGCTAGGTGCTCTCTCCTACCTATGGGAGTTCTAGTTGGGCTGCGGGCTTGCTATAGGCTTGGGATTGGTTTGGCTAATGGGATTCAAGGGCTAGCCACATCCAAAGCAACATCTGGAGTCTCATCAATGAGTCACCTCAAAATCGAGGTGTCTACAGATGCCCCTCCCTGAGCGAGGTCGAAGGACGAAAGGAACCAAGATCGATGCTCAGGGTTGACAAGATACCCCCATTTTGAGGTTACTGAAGGATGGTGTTTGCTATAGGCAGTAAGTCACTTATCCGGCGGATGCACCGAAAGTCATGACTTGTTGCCAAATGCAAATGCAAATGCGTGCACCTATTGGTCTAAATGCTGGAGATGTGATGCTAATGCATGATGCCAATGCAAGAGCCGATGCTGCAGACCGATGCAAAACTAATGCTAATGCTGAAAACACATGGCAGAGAAAACACTAGTAAGAAAATGATACGTTATCAGACTCATCAGCCGGATTATGAGGTTATCAACCAAAGAGACAGGATACGACAAGCTAATCAAGTCTTGTCAACCCCGGGCACCTGACAGCGTGACGGTTGTCAACCGAGTAGTTGGGGGTACCAGCCCAAGAAGAGAAAAGGGGGGCATGACAAAAGAATTATTTGTCAAGCAAAGCAGGGCCCGGTCCGCACGGACCAAAGGCGAACAAAGAGATTTCGCACTCGCGAAAACTCAAAAGGGAAAACAAAAGGACCTTGACCGCTCGGTCAGAAGGTCAAACAACTAGATTCCGCGCTTGCGAAAATCCAGAAGAGAAAACAAAGCGGACCATGACCGCCCGGTCAGAGGGTCAAGCAACTGGATTTCCTACCCGGGGAAATCCGAGGAAAGGGCTAGGACCTTGACCATCTGGTCAAAAGGTCGAGCCACGGGATTTCCTGCCCAAGGAAATCCGAGAAAGGGGCTAGGACC
>JAMKQA010034965.1:0-12027 GCA_024699735.1 Posidonia australis | reverse complement strand
TCCTAAAACTAAAACCATTTTCAAAATTCATATCTCTTTCCATTATGCACTTTTAAAACCATTCTCATATCTCGAGAAAACCATATTCTCGACCAGGTCCAGCCTAAAACGTAATGCCTCACAGGACTCACAAATAAAATCACAAACACTAGCTAGTAATTGGTTAAAACACAATTCTTATTTAATTTTAGGATTTTAGGACCATTCAGAGGTCCAATCCTAACCAAACCACATTTCTTTCTTTTTCACAAAACCACTCACTTTTCTTATTCATTTCCACTTTTCTTTATTGATGTTACCTTGACCAGGGGTAACTAGGCCCACAAGTAGTAGGTAAGAACACCATTTCCCCTACCTCTCTTCACTGCCACGGTGAAGTTCCCTGTGTGGGAGGACACTGCCCTAGCCAATTGGCCTCAATTTCTTTTCATTTATGCATGGGGTTACCTCTTTATCTGAAGTCCCATCGGTGACCTGAACAACTAGGTTCAATAAACCAGGCTCAGCTTCCATCATCGGTGACTTGGACACCTAGGTCTCATATTCCTAGGCTCAGCCTACACCGTCTCAAGCTCGACAACCACGGTTGTATCTGACAATTAATATCTTATCAAATTGTCGACACCAACCCCCGTGATTCCACAACACATCATTAGTATTCATTTTGAAAACTCTTAAAATTTCCTTCAAAACCATTTCCTTTCATTTCGTTCGTTGCAGGAATCTATCCATGCAACCCTCTTTTGGGGTCCCAACTCAATTCATGAAAAGCCACACTTTAAATTCATAAATTGGGTCTCATGTCCAAAATTACATAAAACCTGTCACGTCTCAAATTTTCCGTAACAATAATTTAAAGCAAATTAAATTATGGAAAAATTAAAGCTAAAATGATTATATCAAACTACCAGGAACCTATGTGTATGGCTATGAGACTCTGATCTATGTGCACTATGCTAAACTAACCGTATGTCTGCACCTACAAACCAAAACCACAAGGAAAACGCATGAGTGACGGAAGTCAGCCAGTGCACACCCCATGGAAAATAGCAGAAAACAAAACTATAATTAAATTTTCCTTTAAATCCATTTCGCAAACTACTTTCTTTCAAATCCCACAAGCTAGGCCCACATTAGCCAAAAACACAAACAGGGCTCTACCAGTCCAAAACCACAAGCAAAGGCCGTCAAAGGCCAAAACAACACACAGTGAGTCAGGAAGCCTGACGCTAGGTAACCAAACTTTGGCTACAAGAGTCAGGAAGCTTGGTGTTAGGCAACCAAACCATGGTTACAAGCAATCAACTGGAGAGCCACTAACGACATTTACACTACCACGACGTGCCACCCTATGTAGGAGTCGTATCATCCCGTGATTCTCCCACCTGGAGAATCCTCACAAAGCCAACTCTTCCCTGGGAAGGCTGCCCTGTCTCTCAGGATGCTACCATCTATGGGGCACGTGTCCCACCCACATTGGCCACCACAAGGTATGCCTCCTCACGACTTCCTCCACACATGGTGCTCACGAGGGAGTGTCATACCACCACACCCGACGACACCCTAGCCTCAGTGCTTACAGCGACAATAGAAGTATCATACCTCCCCAGTATGCCGTTTCCACTTCGGTATGCCGAATTCTGCGAATCCCAGAAAACTGCCCAAAACCTTATTGTTCAAAATCATCCAATTGGGACTGAGGATCAGACTGCCAAAACAAACACCAAAAATCTCACATAAAACATAAGATGTAGACTTTTGAGTCTACTCCAAAACCCAACAAACAAAACTAAAATCTATTCACCATGCATCAAGATATAAATTCGCAAAGACATAAGGGTCAAAACAATCCAAAACACAACCACCACATTAAACACCCATAAATTCTCATAAAATCACAATAAATTTTAGGAACATAAATTTACTTAGATTTCATGCAATCCTATCAATTTCTACCACTTTCATGCTCTCTATTCAAGGATTGGAGGTGCATACCTAAGAAACACGCTTCGGCGATCCTCCAACCGACTCCAGCAACCACGACCCTTGTCGAGGCTCACACAACCACAGGGGCACATCACTGGAGCCCACCTGCTACCACAAGCCATCGCACGACTCCATCTACTCATGAGCACATCAAACAGAGGAGAGGGAAGAAGTAGGGGAAGGGATAGGGAAGAGGAGAGGGTGGGGGTGAATGGGAAGAGTAAGGGAGAAGAAGGAAGGCATGTAGGGGAGGAGAAGGGGATGGTGTGCTCGAGAAGAGGAGGATGAACGTGTGGAGAAGGAGAGGAGGAGAGGTGCGGAGGAAGAGTCATTGGTCATGCTTATATATATAAGCACCCAAGGTGGTTTGTTGCATGCATGCACAGTGCTACCACCGGCCTCTCGCACAAGCTAAAAACTCATCGCACCAAACTCTCCCACCAATCAGCCCACAATGTGGGCCCCACTCGAACCCATACCCGGGCCCACAAGCACAGTGCCAACAATGCACAAGGATATGCAAATAGAAGCCAACCCACGAGGTCTAAGCCCAAAAGCACAAAACTACACAAACGGGCCTCGGAACAGTAACGCCCGTCCAGGAATAAATTCATTAAAATGTAAATAATTACAAAATGAATTTTACGGGTGTTACATCCTACCCACCATAAAAGATGATTTCGCCCTTGAAATCATTAGGCGAAAAGATACGGGTACTGGGCTAGGATGGCTTTCTCACGTTCCAACATGGCCTCCTTGGCTCCATGATGCCGCCACCACACCAAAACCAATAGAATCACCTTGTTCCGCAGCACTTGCTCCTTGCTGCCAACAATTTGGACGGTATCCTCCACATAGGATAGATCTTTCTGGGGCCCTTTTGGCTGAACTGGAATCACATGAGATGCGTCAGCTAGGCACTTCCTCAGCATGGAGACATGGAACACGTCGTGCACGAACGACATCTTTGGTGGTAGATCCAACTGATAAGCAACTTCACCGATCCTCTGAGTGATTTCGTAGGGGCCATTATAGCAAGGACTCAGCTTGCCATGCTTCCCGAACCGCATGACACCTTCAAGAACACATAGTCTCCCACTAGAAATTCCAGCAGTCTCCGTCTCCTACTGGTGTAGCTCTTCTGTTGACTCTATGCAGCCAACAACCTACTATAGATCAAATCTACCTTGTCTTCATACAATTGCACAAGCTCAGGACCAATCAACTGACGCTCGCCCACCTCGCTCCAGCAAACCAGTGATCTGCATGGCCTACCATACAAAGCTTTGTACAGCGCCATCCCGATGCTCGAGTGATAACATTTGTTGTAGGCGAACTCAATCAATGGTCGATGGTCCACCCAACTCCCTTGAAAGTCTAAGGCACATGCTCTAAGTATATCCTCTAGCGTCTGGATAGTCCTCTCTGTCTAACCATCCGACTGAGGATGAAATGCTATACTATAGTTGAACACGGTGCCTAAGGCCTCCTACAGAGTTCTCCAGAACCTTGAGGTGAACATCATGTCTCTATCTGACACGATGGATGCCGAAACACCATGCAGCCTCACCACCTCGGATACATACAACTTCGCCAAGCGGTGCATCATAAGCTTCACCCGAATAGCTAGGAAGTGAGCAGACTTGGTTAGCCGATCCATAATCACCTACACGATGTCGTTTTTCCTTTGAGTTCATGGCAAACCAATCACAAAATCCATCGAGATGTGCTCCCACTTCCACACAAGAATATCCAATGACTGCAAGGTCCCTCCAGGTCTCTAGTGCTCTGCCTTGACTAGCTGGCAGGTAGTACACCTTGCCACATGGTTAGCAACATCTCTCTTCATGTTAGGCCACCAAAAGTCCTGCTTCAAGTCTCGGTACATCTTCGTACTCCCAGGATGAATGGTGTACCTAAATCGATGCACCTCATCCAGCAACTACTGCTTGACCTCCTCATATTGGGCATATACAAACGCATATCATACCTCAGCTCTCCATATGCCCCAACAGAGAAATGAGGGTCTCCACCAGCCTCTAGCTTCTCAAATACAGCCTGAATAAACGGATCTAGCTTCAGATAGGCGACAATAAACTCTAATAGCTTAGGGCAAATAGACAGGCTGGCCACCCTGGCACTAACTGTCTCCCAAGCTTGCTGCTTCAGCCTGCAGCTCACCAGATCTTCCAGCATGGTCCACTCCTTGATCATCAAGTTTGCCATCACGTGTGTACGCCGACTTAGGGCATCGACGACCATGTTGGCCTTGTCGGGATGGTAGGATAGGCTAAAATCATAGTCCTTCAGATACTCTACCAACGATGCTGCCTCAAGTTGAGGTCTCTCTGAGTGAAGACATACTTCAAGTTCTGATGATCGGTGATGACCTCAAACTGCTTTCCACAGAGTTAGTGTCGCTAGAGCTTGAGAGCGAACACTACGACAACTATCACCAGATCATGGGTCGGGTAGTTCTTCTCATGATCCTTCAACTGGGGCAAAGCATATGAAATGACATTGCCATGATGCATCAAAACACACCCCAACCCAACGCCACTAGCATCACTATACACAGTGAAGCCACCACTTCCAGAAGGTAGAGTCAACATAGGGGTAGAAACCAGACGAGACTTCAACTCTTAGAAGCTCGCGACACAATTCTGGTCCCAACAAAACAGAACCCCCTTCTTGGTCAACTCTGTCAAAGGCACGGCTATGGAGGAGAAATCCCTGATAAACCTCCTGTAATAGCCCATCAGACCGAAAAAACTCCTGATTTTCGTCACAGTCCTAGGTCACTCCCAACTACTCACCGCCTCTACCTTGGTAGGATCCACTCTGATGCCTTCTCTAGAAATCAAATGGCCAAGGAACATGACTTCAATTAGCCAGAACTCACACTTGGTGAATTTGGCATACAGCTGATGATGCCTTAGAGTATCCAAAACTGCCCTCAGGTGTAAGGCATGAGTCTCAACATCAAGGGAGTTGACCAGCACGTCATCAACAAAAACCACAACGAACTGGTCCAGAAAAGGGCTGAAAATCTTGCTCATCAAATTCATAAACGCAGCTGGTGCATTGGTCAAGCTGAAAGGCATGGCCTTGAACACATAATGCTTGTACATCATCTGAAAACCGGTCTTCTGAATATTTGTGTCTCGTATCCTCAACTGGTGATACCCTAACCTCAGATCAATCTTTGAGAACACGGATGCAGACTGCAACTGGTCGAACAGGTCATCAATGCGGGGCAGGAGATACATGTTCTTCACTGTGATTTGGTTCAACATTCGGTAATCTATACACAGTCGAAGTGAACCATCCTTCTTACGGACGAACAAGACAGGCACTCCCCATGAAGACAAACTCGGCCTAATAAATCCCTTGTCTAGCAAGTCTTGCAATTGAGTCTTGAGCTCTTGCAACTCCGCTGGTGCCATGCGATAGGGAGGCTTCGATACAGCACTAGAACCGAGGATCAGATCGATCGCAAAATCTATTTCCCTATGAGGTGGCATACCAGGCAAATCATCAGGGAAAACGTCGAGATATTCACACACCACAGAGATGTTGTGAACACCCAACTTAGGAGAAGTGGAGGTAACTATACTGGCTAGATACCCCATGTAACCCATGACCAAAGACTTATAAGCTTTCATAGCCAAAATGACAAGCTTAGGCTCACCCTGACACCCACCTTGCACAAAGAAAGACCCATCCTCCGGAGACCCAAAATAAACTGTCCTTTGAGCACAATTGATCAAAGCAGACTACTGCACCAACCAATCCATGTCGAGTATCACATCGTACTCCAGCATGTTCATTACGTTCAGGTTGGCGTCGAACTCTTTGCCATTCAGTGTCAAGTCGATTGACTGCAAATACCTCCATGTCAAACTGTGCTCCCCCAACGACGTCACCACGCTGAGATGAAAGGCCAATCTAGCTGGTCTCTCTCCCAACTCCGCTGCGAAAGACTCAAAGATGAAGGAGAAATAACCCCTTGAGTCAAACAACACTTAGGCCATCTAGCCAACCACAATAAAAGAACCTGATGGCCAAACAAAATAGTACCACACATCCATACAATTAGGCAGATGTCCAAATTACAAGGATATTACAACAATCACAAAGGGTTATAGAATCAACTAATCATCCTTCCCTCAACTACATCTCCTGAAGACCCAACGCCTGGAGCTGCAATAGTGAACACCAATCCCCTAGTCGGCTGCTGTGGCGCACTTCCTACCTTCTTCGGCGGTTCCGGACAGGATCTCTGAACGTGTCCCACATTCCCACAATTGTAGGACACCACTAAGTCAGAAGGTTGCTGAAGATGGGGACAATATGCAGCGATGTAGCCCACCTAACCATAGTTGAAGCATTGGTTCTCACCGGGAGCACTGGACCTTGTCTGATTGTGGCCAGCTCTACTACTCCCAGCAAAACTCCGTCGGCCTACAAGGGAAACACTGGACCTCCCTTTCTACTACTACTCAGGGCTACCTGATCTATTGGCACTCGGAGGACCGGAGAAGGAGAACCGAGAGGTGAAAGAAAACTTACCCTTCCCTTTGGGACGACTCTCCAGAAACTTTTGATGCTTCGCCTTGATGTGATAAGCCATCCCAACCATGTCCTCCAGAGTCTGACACCGATAGCCCATCACTTTCACCCGTAGCCCTGGGTTCAAGTCTTTCAGAAACCTTTGTGCCTGCTCTTCCTCAGACTTATAGGCAGGAGCAAAGCGTTCCAGCTAGGCGAACTCAGTCTCGTACTCGAGCACTAATATCGTGCCTTGCTCTAGACTCCGGAAATCTCAATGAAGCTGTTCCTTCACATGAGCGGGAAAATACTTATCATAGAAGGTCACCTAGAAATCCTTCCACTGGATGCTAACAGTGACTGAGTCCGAGAACTTCAGTCGCCTCATAGACTTCCACTACCTATTTGCCTCACCAGCATCTTCACCAACTGCACCCAATGCACCTCTAGGCACGCCACGCTCTCTAGTATCTTCACCACCTTCTCCAGCCAGGCCTCGCTCTCCTCAGCACTAACCTTGCCCATGAATGACGACGGACGAAGCTTCGTGAACTAGTTCAGCTACAGGTCACCCGACGACTCACTAGCACTACTCATGCTGAACGTGTGAGAGATCCCATGTGCCAAACTCCTCAGTTCTGCACGAACCGCCTTCCATCCGCCTACATCCTCTCGAAACTCGATCTGCTCGATAGGGGCCTTGCCCTTACGACCACAAGGAGGCATCCTGCCGAAGAAAGGCCAAACACTTGCACCACAGACAAAGCAACAACCAGAAAATTATGAAGAAGCCAGGTGCCGACTCTACCATGCAAGAAAAACCTATGGAGTCACTAGACGAGACACCCTAGGTATAGCACTATCCTAGTGCGACCTAGTGAACCTGGAGCTCTGATACCAAATCTGTCACGCCCCAAATTTCCCGTAACAATAATTTAAAGCAAATTGAATTACGGGAAAATTAAAGCTAAACAAAATATATCAAACTACTAGGAACCAGTGTGTGCAGCTACGAGACTGCGATCTATATGCACTTTGCTAAACCAACCGCATGTCTACACCTGTAAACCAAAACCACAAGGAATTCACATGAGTGATGGAAGTCATCTGGTACACACCTCATGAAAAACAGTGGAAAACAAAACTGTAATTAAATTTTTAAATACATTTCGCAAACTATTTTCTTTCAAATCCCATAAGCCAGGCCTACACCAGCCAAAACCACAAATGGGGCTTTACCAGCTCAAAACCACAAGTAAAGGCCGTCAATGGCCAAAACCATACATAGTGAGTCAGGAACCCTGACGACAGGCAACCAAACTCTAGCTACAAGTAGTCCACTAGAGAGCCATCAATGGCATTTGCACTACCACGACGTGCCACCCTATGTAGGAGCCGCATTGTCCCATGATTCTCTCACCTGAAGAACCCTCACAAAGCCAACCCCTCTCTGGGAAGGCTGTCCTATCTTTCAGGACGCTACCGCTACCAGGCACGTGTTCTACCTGCACTAGCCACCATAGGGTACGCCTCCTCACGGCGTCCTCCACACTCGGTGCTCAAGAGGGAGTGTCATACCTCCACACCCGACAACACCCGCGCCTTAGTGCTTATAGCGATAGTAGGCGTATCATACCTCCCCGTCATGTCACATGACACCTCAACCCGTAGACCACAACCCTAGCTTCGAAACGACAGTTGAGGAGCCTCATACTTTCAAAACCTGACATCCCTTTGCCTTAGGTATCTCAGCCCCCGACCTCAACCAGGGAGACATGGCTGACCACCTGAGAATGTCGTCACATTCCCTAGTCCCGACGTTAAAGTCCCATAATGTCTCGGCCCACACATAGAAAATCAGGAAAATCATTTTCCAAAATGGACCAACCATCTCTTTGAAACCATTTTCATATCTTTGAAAACTCTTTCCAAAACCTTGGCAAAATAGCTCATCAGGTGTCCCAGGGGACCACTGCTAACGACCCACAATCACACCTCAAGGGGACAAAACAAACCAATCCTAAAAACTATCAAAAAATCAGATTTTTATAAACATGTTTGGGCCTTGATTCGGCATGCCGAAAAACAGGTTCAATATGCTGAAATCCACTGATTCGGCATGTCATTTTGTCTTCGGTATGTCGAAATTCACTAGATCGGTCGACTGAAAGGTTTCAGCACGTCGAATCAACCAGAGGACCAATACTATTAGAAAAACGACATGCTGAACAGATTTGGTATACCGAAATTCACTGATTCGGTATGCCGTTTCCACTTTGGTATGTTGAATTCTGCGAATCCTAGAAAATGGCCCAAAACCCTACTATTCAAAATCGCCCAATTGGGACCAAGGATCAGACCCCTAAAACAAACACCAAAAATCTCACATAAAACATAAGATGTAGACTCTTGAGTTTACTCCAAAACCCAACAAACAAAACTAAAATCCATTCACCATGCATCAAGATATAAATTCTCAAAGACATAAGGGTCAAAACGATCTAAAACACAACTACCACATTAAACACCCATAAATGCCTCCATAAATTCTCATAAAATCACAACAAATTCTAGGAACATAAATTTACCTAGATTTCATGCAATCCTATCAATTTCTACCACTTTCGTGCTCTCTATTCAAGGGTTGGAGGTATGTACCTGAGAAATGCATTTTGACGATCCTTTGGTCCATTCTGGCGACCACGACCCTCACCGAGGCTCACATGACTGCAAGGGCACACCACCAGAGCCCACACACTGCCACGAGCCTCCACATGCCTTCGTCAACTCACTCGCACATCGAGCGGAGGGGAGAGAAGAAGTAGGTGAAGGGACAGGGAAGAGGAGAGGGTGGGGGTGAATGAGGAGAGTAAGGGGAAGAAGGAAAGCGAGTGGGGGAGGAGAAGGAGATGGTGTGCTCGAGAAGAGGAGGATGAACGCGTGGAGAAGGAGAGGAGGTGATGTGCAAAGGAAGAGTCGTTGGCTGCATGCATGCATAGTGCAACCACTGACAACCTACACGAGCTAACAACTCATCACACCAAACTCTTCCACCAACTGGCCCACAACCTGGGCCCCACATGGACCCACACCCAAGCCCACATGCACAGTGCCACAATGCATAGTGTCAACCACACACGGGGACATGCAAACATAAGTCGACTCACGAGGCCCAAGCCCAAAAGTACAAAACTAAACAAACAGACCTCTAAATAGTGACACCCGTCTAGAAATAAATTCATTAAAATATAAATAATTACAAAATAAAGTTTATGGGTGTTACAAAACCACACATTAATCACTTCTATTCATTCTTAGGGCTTTAAACTTAAAACCATTCCCAAATTTACTTATTTGTGTTCCATATTTCTCTATGACATTTACATGGGAAAAACACCCTAAACACATGCTCATTATCTATTTAAAACCATTAAATATCCATTTTTCTATTCACATTAATATATCAGGGCCAAGGCAAAATCGACTGATTGAAAATTAGGTTTGGTATACTGAAAATGCCTGGTTTGGTATATCGAACATTTTGGGTATACCAAAACTCCTAGTTTCGGTCAACTGAGTGATTTCGGTCTACCAAAACCAGGTATTTTGGCTTAATCTTACAGGAATTTGGTATGCCAAACTCAGTTCGGTATGCCGAATTGCTCGTGACTAGAACACCTCCCCTGTTTACGAACCCATTGTTCGCCAAAGATGGGTGCCTCTGGCGGACCCCTCAAACATGCATCACAAAACATAGATAAAACATGGGGTGTAGACCCTTGAGTCTACTTCAACATCCCTCAAACCATTCATGAATCCATTCATCATGCAATCCATATGAAAATCATAGAGGGGTGAAGCTCATTATGAATCACTGTAGTTTACATTCCTAAAACTCACATAAATCCACCAAATTTAATCCTAACCGCTTGATATCTACATAATCATGTTATTCATCACATTCCCATCCATTCTACTATTTTTCTATGATTTTACATGCATTTATTCTCATTTTTCATGCATTTACCATGTTAAACTGAAAACGTGGAAACGAGAGAGGAAGAGGGTTGCGTACCTTAGGTGGCATTTTGACGACCTCCCCCACACTCCGGCGAACGTCTCCTCACCCTGGTGAAGCTTTCTCTGCTGGCGAACCACATGGACAGGGCACTCCTCCACCGGCTTACGCACCACTCTTCCTCTCCTTCTCTCACCTCCGCCCCTCTATATCTCCTCCTCCTCCCCGCATCGTGCTAGCCGCCCATCGCATCAGAAGGGATGGGGAGACACAGGCTACTGTCGTGTGGTGGCACATGTTGGGGAAGAAGAAGAAGAAGATGGAGTTGGTGAGAGCTCGTGAGAGAGAGAGAGAGAAAAATGGAAAAAGACGGGCACACAAATCAAGGCAATTGTACATCCTCAAACCAGACTCTACATTGGTCTCAAATTACAAACAGGTGCACAGAAAGCTAATCGAACCCTCACACTCACAAGAAACAATAGATTATCCATTCATAAATTATTTATATAATATAACGATTAATCACGTGATTTACAATTAAAATGGATAATTAGGCACAGTTGTCACACTATCACTACCTAGGACCTATGGTGTGCGGTTATGTGGCTCCAACTAAGTGCTCTAGTATGGATTGCAATCCATTATCTGTACCTGTAAAGAAAACCACAAAGAAAATGTGTGTGACATCCATTGTCACTCAATACTCGTTCACCAAAAATCAAAATCCAAGACCTCAAAAACCATGAACTGGAGCTGCCACCAACAACTATCAGAAGACACATAATTGTCATATGCAGCAACACAAAAAGCATACTAACAAGGAACACTATAGTTCGCAAAACACACTGTAAATCAACTAGAAAGTCCATTTTTTAAACCATGCCTTACAAAGTCATAATCGTTATTTTCTTTAAATCATATGCATTTTTTTAAATTACTTTATACATTTCTGGAAAGCCAAACCACGACTGAAACTATTTCAAAACCACAACACACAGAACATGACAACCTGTCGAGTCACCTTGGGCATAGGTGATTGACTAGCCACAAGTAGTCACTGGGGACTCGAACTCCGATTCTTACTGCACTACCATATAGGATTACCCCATGTAGGAATCTAACCACCCCAAAAACTCAGTCCTTATATATATATATATATATAACACAGCATGGGGTGCATCCACTAACACCCCTTGGTGTTCAAACACTATTGGATACTAACCCTAGATTCGACCAATAGCACACCAGGGTACCTTAGAGACTTGAACCTCGGACCCTACAATGAAATCACCATAGTCTCGGGGACTTCAACCTTGGAATTTTTCAATAACACGTCTAAATAGGTGTAACACCCGTAAAATTCATTTTGTTATTATTTACATTTTATGAATTTTATTCCTAGACGGGTGTTACTGTTCCGAGGCCCGTTGTGTGGTTTTGTGCTTTTGGGCTTGGGCCTCATGGGCTGG